>JAJFDI010000192.1:0-26046 GCA_028637685.1 Xylariaceae sp. X3-2
GCGGCAATGTCTTCATTGTCCGAGTCCTCATCTCGGGATCGCTTCCCAATCGCAGCAACCTTGGCCTTGGGCTTGGGCAACTCATTGCCCTCGTCGTCTCGGGCTGCGTAGCATGCCCGGGTAAAGTGTCCAGGCTTTCCACAACGCCAGCACTCAGCTCCCGCTCGCTTTCGTCGTTCAATCAACTCAGACCGGATGCCTTGTAACGCTTCCTTGGTCGTAGGCCATACGTCCTCGGTAGCTGCTCGGCGAGGCTTTGTCTCAACGGTTCTACCATGAGTCGTAGCCTGGGGCCGGACTGGCCGAACCTTCGGCGCACTGCTAGGTTCCCTTGCCAGGCTGGGATTCATCTGCATCATTTCATACAGCTGTCCTGCCTTTTTTATAGCCTCGATGAAATCGTGGTCAGTTGGCGGTATTCCTCCGGTCTGGGTATACACCAACTCGGTGATCTTTCTTGGCAACATCCTCGCGATGTGCTCACGGAATGTCGCGCCTGACCATTGTACCGCAATGTTCAGTTCCATCAGGTCTTGAAGATACTGGCAAATATCATTCTTATATTCCAGAGCGCGCATCTTTCGGATGTTCCGGTATTCCTCAGCTTTGTCGGTAAACCGATCAATCAGTGCTGCTGAATAGGTCGCCCATGTGTCGTTCAATTTTGTCTCGACGAGCTGGGCGTACCGGATACTGTGCCATGTCTGGGCTTTTCCCGTCATCATGGCACCAACCCAATGAATGATTTGATCATCTCCACCAAAACTGTCAGGGAACGCTCGAATGTAAGATGTTATCTCAAACCACCATGGCTTGAATTTGGACAGGTCGGCACCGTCAAAGGTCGATGGCTTGCGGACGGTAGCGGCGGCGGTCTTGGGTCTGGATAGGTTGTGAAGAGACTTGGCGATTATCTCAAGCGCAGATTGCTCAGTCAAACGGTCATCCGAGCGCACATTGTAAACATGGTCTCTGTCGTTATCTCCATCGTAGAAGCCGGATTGGCCACGGTAACGAGGAGGACCTTGAGGCGGCTCACCTCCACCAAACCCGGAGGTCATGGGGTAGCCAGGCACAACTCCTGACATGGCTGCCTGGAACTGCACACGGGCTCTGTCCGATGTAGATTTAGCGCGTTCAGATAACAAATCTTGCCCTCGGAGAATAGAGTGTAGGGCTGATGATGTCGACTGTTTTGGATGAAATTCAGTATCTTCGACATGACTGTCGGACGATGGACGTCCATGCATATGGGGGGCTCGGGTTGTTTGACGAATTGGCAGCTGTATGGGAGATGCAGTCTGCTGCTGATGGGGGCTGTGTGAACTAGCAATACTTTCCACAGTGGGACGGGGCGCGCTACGAGATGCTGCCCGGCGTCGAATGGATTCCATGATGGACTGGTTGTCGGCCGCGCGGTTGGATTGAATCTGCGCTCGTACCTCATTGATGACATCGTCTGTATAACCTCGGATATCTTGTAACTGGCGATGCATCTGATCCGTCATTTCCTGCGGGCTGATGACTTCTCTGGCCAATAGCTCAGTGATTTGGGACTCCTTCTGAGTGGCCCAAGCAGAAACTTCTGTCTGGAACTGTTGCTGTCGGCCCATGTCCTGCTGTAGACTGACAATGTCCTCCTGCTGTTGCGTCGTAGCTTTCAACAGCTGGGTGATGGCCTGGTCTCTGGCCTGACTGTCCTCAGAGAACCGAGCAATTGCTCCATATATTTCTTTAGCAAAGGCGTTGCTTGAGTCACTGCATTCCTGTCGGAATTGGGCAATCACGCCTTCCGTATTGGCCATGTTCATGCGATACATAGTCATGGCGGCAGTATACGCTGAGCAGAGTCGGTCATATTGCTCATGTAGCTGCACTATTGCTCCGCGGTTGTCGTCTGACAAGTGTCGAGCATAAGCGATTATGGCTTCATGAGATGCCATAAGCTGACGGTTAATCTCAGCAGTCCAGGTGGGCGGGTTGGTTATGGTGCGAGATCCAGTCAGCTGTGGAGCATCCGTCATGATGGTGTCAAAAGACACGGGGTCATAGACTACGACGGCATTGTTGTCGTCTGGCTGTGGCGAGTGTTCCGACATGATGACGGAGGGCTCCGTTGGGGTGTTGGGAGCAGTAAAAGTGATGAGGTTGGAGTGGTTGGCAGACATTTGATAGGCTTGTAAAAGCGACGAGCTTCTTGCGAGGGTAATCAATTATATGTGACGCGGGTCGTATATAACTAAAGACCTAACCTGTAAAACGAGGCGTGACGATAGTCTAGTAACGGACTGCACGGGATAAAGGTCAATAGTAGTGAGGCGGGGAAACGTAGTTCAATTCAGCTTATAATTGATTATGGTCGCAAGGGTCGCTATGCTTCTACTCCTTCTTCCTGCTCTATCTTCCCGGGCTTGCGACCCTATTTATAATCCTCTCCCCCGGCCTTCGAAGGGCCTAATGTAATATCGTTATAGTGTATTCGGGCTTGTTATTTGGCTAATTCCGACCACCGGAATAGCTAATGTCTCAGGGCGTTTGGTTTCGTTGTTTGGTTCGTGAGTCACCGCGGTGGGAGTGTGTGTTCTTGGGCTTTGAACTCTGCTTTCCCATATACCCACCGACCCCACTTAGGAGTGGGGCACGTGGGAGAGTGCTCTGCCCCGCTTAGGGCATTTCCGAAAAACTATTAGTATGGTGCGCAGCCCACGGAGGCTGGGAAAGTGAGAGTCCTCAAGAGATTATTGATGACGTCTTAGTGGCGTGAGACTCGGGATTTGTCCTGAGCCTAGAAGGGTCCTTCGGGGACCTAACGATAACTGTAGGCCTTCTTATTGGCTTGTACAAAGCCCGAAGCCCGAACGTATAGTGCGATGTCGGCAGCGTCCCTCGGGGGACGGGTGATTCGGCAGGACGCCCCATAGTAGTGATGATACCTGTAAGCCTCTGGAACGAGCTGCCGTAGAGGGTGAGAGCCCCGTAACAGGTCATCATCACAAAGAGCCACGGCGGTTGAGCCGACATGCATCACCTCGTGATGAGAGCCATGACCTCCACGGCTCCTCCGGGCCTGACTCCCTGCGGGCACAGGCGGTTATCCCCCACCTATCCTTCACACTCAGCAAGGATCATATATGGGGCAACAGGGCGTCAGGCCTTCCGCGGATGCATGTCTCGTGAGACACGACGACGTGTCCGTGCCTCACGCGATGTGGCCCAACCTCCGTGACGAAGGGGCGTCCGGCATCGTATCTGTCGACTGGTTAGCATCGTGAGCCGTGTCCCGGCCTTAGCCGTGTGACAGGTAGGCTTATATATCTTACTTTACACACCACTGCTCTTGCTCATCTGAAATGGCCTGGAGATGATCTGAAGCCTGCTGCATTTGGAGCCAAGGTAGGAAGTCATGTCCCACTCTGCGAGAGTCAGGGTATTCCTTCTTGAAAGCAGCTTGAGCATTAGCAACATCTTTTCGAGTAAAGTACTTGCCCCCAATAGCCTCCATGGCCCTCTCTACAGCTCTCATCCTGCCATCACTTCCAGTCATGCTCTTGTAGATTGCAGCAGCTGGATACCCTCGAGAAGCTTCCTGTTTCACAATATCTCGGAAGAAACTCGGTCTGCGATTAGCATCCAGCATCTGAATGTCATGATTGTGTCTGGCTTGACTGGCCATGGACCAGATCACTGTTCCGTCAGCTTTAGCTAGCTTCCTAGCTGTGGCAGGGCAGCCCATGGGTACTCGAGATTTTCTTGCTCTTGGATCTTGAGAACTGATCTGGCGAACTCTTGATTTCTTCTCTGAGAGCACGCAACGATAGGGGGTGCGAATATCTCCATCCTGCTTTGAGTAGGCTTTGGTGGATGGTGTCCACATGTTATCACAGAACTTCCAAAATAAGGAGAAGTCTTGTGCTGAGTAACGCATTTTTGTGCTAGGCTGGAAGATTTGCTGGCGAATTTCCTGGACATTTTCAGGGATTAATGAGATATCCAGCCTACTGGCTGATGCATGAGTAGTAGCTGGGCTTGCTTCTATATATACTGTTAATAAAAAGACAAGAGTGCCCCACATATGTCACTTACCTTCATGGCTAGATTGCTGAGCTGGTCTTGGAGTCACCTCTTCCCCAGCTGGCTCTGTGAATGTAAGAGGAGTTCCAACATTGGAAAACAAAGGACCTAACATAACGATGAGAAGAAGCCAGGCTTTTGAAAGAGGAAGAAAACTTACCTTGTTGCTCCTCCTCAACTGGCTGAGAAAAGTCAAAAGTGGGCTGCTCAGAAGCTTCACTCCCCACAACAGAAGAGTCATCCCTCTGAGCTCCAGTTGCAGCTATCACTATAGATTTGTTAGAATATCCATTTCTCAAATGTGTGACAGCTTGATTCACCTTGGAGTGTAGACTCTAAAATGGAAGAAGACAGAATGGTATTGTCTTGGACCTCAGTAGGATCAATAGGAGTAGAAATCCCTGATGGGATATGACTTGTTACTAACATAATGAGACATATTAGCATTCTTTAGTGTACAGAATAACAGGAAATCGAGTTATTACCTGCAGAGGTTGCATAACTTCCTTCTTGGCTCTCCTCAATAGCTGGTTGAGGCTCACCAACCATCTGAAGAAAGCCAGCATAGTCACCAAGCAGAATATCTTCCTCATCAAAATGGAAGTCATCTGTCACGGCAGCAGGATATTCAGCATCGAAATACACATTCTCGAACCCATATGGGTCAGCTGCTGCAAGGTAGGAGTCCATGGTGAAGGGTGTTGGAGGGGTTTGCTGTGATTGCTGTCTGACTATGTATCCTGTTATCTAGAACAAAATGGAGGAGAATACTCCAGTTTATATACACACTCGACATTGTTTTCACATGAAGCATCGACAATCACAAGGCGAGTGATTATTTTTTGCGATGTGGTCTCACATGATATTGTAATTGTTGTACATAATAGCAAAATACTCACTGTATTTCTGAGGTGTGGATGGGATGACGTTGAATTAGCTACCCCACATTTAAGGTTTAGTTTCGACGCTAAAATAGTAGCCGCATGCCCCACCTTCCCGTTTAGGCAGTTTTTAGTGCATAATCTGTACCCCAGATTTTGGGTATTTTTAGTATTTGTACTATAATACACTAAATTAGGATAGTTGCCTATTTGGGCAGGTATTAGCTCTTGCACTAAATTAAAGTTGGGCACTGCTGTAGCTAGGCAGTCAGGTGCCGGCAACAGTACGTACTTGTATGGTAGATAGCCCCGGTACGTACAGACTGTATGGCAGATAGCCACCTTATCGGCCGAACTGTATGGCAGATAGCCCCGGCGATACGTACTTGTATGGTAGATAGCCCCGGTACGTACAGACTGTATGGCAGATAGCCACCTTATCGGCAGAACTGTATGGCAGATAGCCCCGGCGATACGTACTTGTATGGTAGATAGCCTGGGTACGTACAAACTGTATGGCAGATAGCTACGGTACGTAGGTACGGACTGTATGGCAGATAGGAGGTAGGTAGCCTGGCGATATTTCGTACGTACCTACTGCGTACAAACTGTATGGCAGATAGCCCCGGCAGTACTTCGTACATACTTCGTACAGACTGTATGGCAGATAGCCCCGGCGGTACGTACTCGTATTGTATGGTGGATAGCCCCGGTACGTACAGACTGTATGGCAGATAGCCCCGCGACCGGCGGCCAGGTACGTACCGGTACGTACCAAAGTGTATGGTCGTTAGACGACACGCAGGACAGCAAGGACAGCAAGGGATGAGAAGACCCCTAGATCGTCAGCGTAGCCGTCAGAGGAAGCTTCCTACTGCTCGATCCAACATAGATCTGATACGTCCCCTTCTGCAGCAGCCAGTTCTGCGCAACGACATCCCACGTACTCAAATCCCGTCTCGTCAGCTCGAAGGTGACGGTAGTAGACTTGCCCGCGTCAATGACCGGCTTAGAAAAGCCGCGGAGTTGCTTCACTGGCCCACCAGGGATACCGACATACAACTGCGCCACTTCGGCACCAGTAACAGATCCTGTGTTTGTTACTGTTGCCGAGACCTTGGCTAGGACGTCCCAAAGATCCTTATGGCCACCCTCAACGATCGGTTGAGAAGGGTACGCTGAGAAGTCCCCGCCGGAAGTGGTAGAGACAGCAATGTTCGAGTAGTCGAACGTCGTGTAGCTAAGTCCGAATCCGAACTCGAATCGCGGCGAAATGTTCTTCGCGTCAAAGGCTCGGTAGTCGATCTCGACGCCCTCGTCAAAGTTCGACTGCGGGAACAGCGCGAAGATCCCATCAGGCTTCGTCGCATTCTGTAACGGGCCATAATCTGACTCGTTATGCGGGACGGAGTACGGCAGTTTACCAGATGGGTTGACATCGCCATACAGTAACGAGACCAAAGCCCGTCCGGCGTCCTGACCAGGCAAATGCGCAAAGATGAGAGCCGTGACGTTGGGATGATCAACGAACCTATCCACGAGCCGGACGCCAGCGTTATGGAACACCACAATAGTGTTATTGCAGCGAGAAGCAACGTTTGTGATGAGCGCATCAGTAAAATCGTCATGAAGGCCCAGTCGGTCCCATCCCTCCGAGGCCCAGGCATTGCCGACAACAATACAGGCATCTGAAGACTGGTCGACTTGGGGGTTGCCGCTGTGGAAGTCCCACCACAAACTCGATCCGTCTTCGTAGGCGCGGAGACTGAGGGCTTCGAAGGGCGAGCTGACGTACGCAGGTTGGTTGGCACCAGAACCACCTCCTGATACCAACATGCCGTTTGGTGCATACTGCATAAGTTCCGGGGCAGAAGACTCAGAGCCTCCATTCCATCCGTCTGCTCCAGGCGTATAGCCATCGAATGATTTAGCCGAGTAGCCAAACAGGGATATCAGCCGAGGTGACTTAAGAGGTAATGCGCCGTTTTCGTTCTTGAGAAGGACGTGGCTCTCAATAGCACCCTGGAGGAGTACGTCTTTGTTCTTTGGTGATTTTGCAATGACACTCTGATGAGGCACTGTAAGATCACCTGGCATGCCGACACCGGGAGATGGGAAACCTGAGTCTTGTCCCATCTTGTACCAAGTAGCAATGATTCTACCGCAGTCAGTAAAGCGATCCAGGCAGGGAATATGCGGTCCATGCTTACCTTGTAGCCATATCGTCAACCCGAGACTCAGGCACCGAGCCATTCTGTACGGCCGTAATCAAGTTGTTTCCCCAGAAGTCGGATCCGCTAGGCATGGCCATATCCAACCCGGCCAACGCCGTCGCGACACCAGCGTGGTGTGCACCCCAGTCCGTAACGACGAAGCCCTTCTCAGTCGTCAGCAATGTCTCCATTTACTCAATACTTCTGGCCTGGCTCACCTGGAACCCAAGCTCAGTCTTCAACAATCCATTCTGCGTCTTGCTATTAGAGCAGCCATACGAGTTGTTGACGCGGTTGTACGAGCACATGATGTTTCCCGTACCCGCTTTGACAGCATCTTGGAACGGCCTATGAGCAGCATCAGTCACTACGACCCCTTGGCCAGAAACGAAGTAAAGATGGCCACAAACCAGAGGTATAGCTCGTGCATCGTCTTGTCGTCGATATTAGACGACACCGCGGAAATATTGCCTTCTGGGTTTCTGTTCGTCTCTTGCTCATTCGCGATGAAGTGCTAATGATGTTCAGCGCCGAAAGCCACTAAACAAAAGGTAACCACACGGGTGGAAGACTGAATGCATACCTTCGTGCTTGTGATAACGCCAGTCGATTGAATACCGTCGACGGTTTGGTAGGCCAACGCACCGCACAGATACGGATCATTTGAGAAGCCTAGATAGATCAGTATCAACCTCCCCTCGGAGTCCTCAAAGAACCTCTTTACCTTCCCAGTTCCGCCCACTAGAGGCGATCCGGCCAAGTGGTCCTACAACAGGGCCCAGTGCAATATTGACGCCTTTGGCGCGAAACTCGCCGCCCACTATAGTCGTCAGTACTAAGTATTTGTCCAGTAGCATAATGAGGGGATCACGCACTCCCAACACCTCTCATACGAGCAAGGTCGCGATTCCAGCTATGCGAAACATCAGCAAACACACCCGACAATATCACGATAGCGACCACGTCGTACCTAGCACCAACACCAATTCCCGCGACCCAACTCGAGACGAAATTCGTAGTCCGCGGTCCATTTCCCGCGTCGCTAAGACACATGCCTGGGAAGTTGACGTGCGAGATCGCCGGTATGCTGCCCGAGCAGGCAGTGTTCATGGAGACGCCGCCCGTGAGACTGACCTATGTGAAAAAAGGGGGCAAGGGCAATGCGCCCCATCCCTTTGTCAGTTTCGGTACAGTACCTGATTATAGGGCGACATAAACTCCGTCTTCATGAAGGAGGTCCTGGTCAGTAGGAGACGCACCTTTTCCTCAAGGCTCAACCCCGCCACGAGCGTCTTCGCTCGGTCATATGCGGAGGCCCAGGCGCCTGTGCCTGATCCTTGCGCTGTGAAGTGTTAGGAGACTCTTCATGTCTTTTCTAGTTCGATTCTATCATCGACATGGTAGAAGGCACGAGCACGAACGTGTTGGATATACAGGCGGCGAGTCGCCGTAGAAGAACGAATCGTCTTGTATGACATCCTGCGCGGTTGCTTGAGCGACCAGCGCTGATGCGAGGAGCGTATGCGCGAAGCTGTGGAGCCTCATGGTGGAGATACGCCGGAAGGACACGAGATGAACCGAATAGAAGACTGACTATATCCCGCACATTGGTTGACAGTCCGAACGAGAGAGAGAATGTCACTGATATGAAGAAGGGACTGCCACTCATAGACAGCCGAGCCACGTATACTCGAGATATGGATATCAAAGACGCGCCGTCGAGAACCGTAACAACAACGAAGTTATATATATACCTGCTCACTCACCTTGGATCTCCGGATTTGGAACCAACACACTTCAAATCCCGTTGATCCTGTGAGGCCGACTATTTAGGTAGGTGGTGAGGCATGTGGACAGTGACATTCGTCCGGGCCCAATCCGGCGAGGATGATGCAATGGTGCTGGGTGACACTGCGCTGGAGACGTGTGGAGAAGAAGTACCAGCAAGTACCTGTACCAACAGTGATCCATCTCGATGCTTCGCAGACCGCAAGGATAGCCCGGCCTTGAGGTTGACGGCTAGAGCCTAATCTGTAGGTAGTCAGGAACCGCCGTGGAAGAAGATCGATCGATAAGGGGCAGCTTGCCCCTGACTCCGAGGCTAGTATTCGCCTCACTGCATTCGTATTTCGACTGCAGACCCTGGTGAACAATCTATTGAGTATGAAGGTCGCATCATTGGTCTTGTCGTCGACGAATAATTCTTCCGTTCCTTTCGCCATGTCTCACCGGCCAGGAGAAAGGTCTCCAACACCGTGTGTATGCGGCCCAATCACGAGCGCATGTGCAAGCTGGAATATGCAGACCCCGCGCGGGTGGTCCCGAGCCTTGGAGTGGCGTGCGGAGAAATTCGGCGCGGAGAAGGAAATATTGATTATTCAATGAACCGTAGTAAAGCGGACCGACGAGACGATGTTGTTGTAGGGTACGAGTGGTCAAGCTGGAGAACCCCACGACCACATGCCAAGCATTGTATATCAGCCAAAACTCAACCTCATCATTCAAGATAGCCTTGGCGAGTAGAGTCATGTCGCAACAGTTTCCTGTCCTGGCCAGCTCCCACGTTGCAATTCATCATGGCGCAGGAGCCCCAAGGTACCAAGCTTGGCAAGAAACTCTGCCAGTTCCGAACTTGTGTTTCTCCTTGAATCACCATGTCCAGACGAGCTTGGTGTCGCGGGGTACGAACAAATGCCCCTTTCAAGGCCAATCGAGACTGCCTTTCCATAAAATTAAGCATGCACCCTTCAGAAGCTGGTCAGTCAACCCGAACGTCAGTCTTCAAGCAGTAAAGCTCGGACGAGAACGCGGAAACGGCTTCGACCGGAAACTTTGCTGTAGAGAAAAGGGGGAAACATCTGTGGAAGCTTCAGTCCGTCAATTGACCATTTCTCTCAACATGTGGGGCTTTTTGTCCAAGACAGCGTAGTTCAGCTCCCGTCTGGGGGGCGCCTGTTCGTCCAGACCATTCTTCAATAAGCCTCTTGAATACAGGAAGCACCGGGCGTTGATAAAAAGACCTGCTTCGGTTAGTTGACCTCGACCGTTCATCACGTCTGTAACGATCACCATGACAGAAGCAAAGACAACATCGAACCGCGACAGCTTAACCTCGGCTCATCAAAGCAAGCGGGTCTCCAGCGTTCTCATCGCGATCGATTTTCGCGATCATTCCAAAGCGCCCCGCCGCGTGCCGAGCAACGCGTTCAGATCCTCGGCAGTGCTAAATGACACTGGGGGTGGAGGAAAGGCGGGGAAGCTCATTCCTGGTTCATGGGAATCACCGAGCACCGAGCACCGAGTACCGGTGGTCTGGCCATAAACATATAACGGCTGGTAGGTACGTAAGCCATGTTGGCGAAGTCATCGCCAGCTTTATTCAACGTCATTGACGCGACAGTGATGATGTGAGTGGGAAAGTGTTAGCATCTCATGATCCCAAATGGAAGAAGTCGTAGGATGGGTCACATGAGAACTCGATTGACATGGGAAGGAATGCGATCAACGTTGGCAACAGGAAAGAACCCATGATGATCTGCAACAGGAAATGTTCTCCTCAGAGGCCTCTCTTCGTGTCATTCTTATCCATCTTTCCCCCGGGTGGTGTTCGTTGTCTGGAACAGGAATTTGTGTTCGAGATCTCGAGAAGAAACCTTGTCAAGCCGGGAGATCATTTCTCACGCAAAGAAGCCCTTCGTTACCTGCATACACCTCAGTAAAGTCACAAATATGCGGAGTATCTATGCAAGTCAAGCAGAATAGTTGATTAACGGTACTAAAGTGGATCTGTGACGCACAATGCGGTCACTCCCGATCCCCTCACAGCTGGAGCGATCCTTTGTCGCGAGGGAGGGGATCAAGATTTCATGTTCGAGTCTGCAAATTTACTGGAAACAATCAAAATGGCACCCGTTTATAAGCTCGCACTAATACAGCTTCATCCGAAGGTGAGTCTTTGATTTCTGTGTCGTATCTATCTCGAAGACCGAGCCGATCGGCATCTCCCGGCGCTTCTGCCGAGGCACTCACGGATGAGTCCGTGAGCCGTCGCGTCACGCTATCTCTCATTCAACAGCTCCCAGATGCGCTCAAAATGTCAGGAAATAATCGATAGCTTACATTCAATGTAGCCGTTATCACCAGCCGATAACTTCGCAAAAGCCGCATCCTTCATACGTGATGCAGCGTCCAAAGGATGCCATCTGGCCATCTTACCCGAGTATCATCTCACCTCCTGGGTCCCCGACGAGCCGGGATTCAAAGACTCATGCACAGAAGCAGCCAAATACCTAGAAAAATACCAAGCCCTGGCAAAAGAACTGAAGATCTGCATCGTCCCGGGAACAATCATCGAATCAGACGACGAGTCCCTACAGAACATCGCCTACTTCATCTCATCGAACGGCGAGATCGCCGGACGATATCAGAAGAAGAACCTCTGGCATCCGGAACGTCGTCATCTAGTCTCATCCGCTCATCAGCCTCATGAAGCCTTCGACACGCCGCTTGGACGTGTAGGTCTGCTCATTTGCTGGGATCTGGCCTTTCCGGAGGCCTTCCGGGAACTCATCGCGGATGGCGCGCAACTCATCATCGTGCCGACGTTCTGGAGCATGCGCGATGTCTCGGATGAAGGGTATGCCTTGAACCCGAATGGCGAGGCATTGTTCCTGAACAATACGGTTGTCGCGCGCGCATTCGAGAATACATGTGCTGTCGTGCTCGTCAATGCCGGCGGTCCTCCGCACAAAGGGGAGAACACGAGCTTTGCGGGCTTGAGTCAAGTCGGCGTGCCGCATCTCGGCTCACTAGGCCGTTTGGGTCGCGCCGAGGGGATGTCCATAGTCGATCTGGACATGGACGTATTGCGAGTCGCAGAAGAGAATTATAAAGTGCGAGAAGATAGTAAGTTTCGCTCTCTCTTGAAAGATCGTGGAACGGATACACGATTCTTCTTCGTGAATCTTCCAATCGCGAATTTCCATTGCTAACGGGGTACTTTCTGCATAGTGCGCGCTGAAGGATGGCACTATGCCTACACACGCATTCGGAATGGTGGCAAGCTATGAATCCCTAGCATGACCAGGGACCGGCGGAAGGAATTCATAGGGCAGGTGTGATTTCCTGCCAATCAAGCACGGCGCCGGAGGTAGAGAGGCCCTAAATGGTTGCCCAAAGAGGTGTTTAAGTCTTCGGTGCTCGGCTTTGTAGGTAACTGCTCTCGACGCTGGCCGTATCACCGAAGTATCGTCCAGAGCGGCGGGGCAGCAGAAAGAGACACATCCCATCTTCATTGCCTGCGTTCACGACGTCACCAATTACGCTGCACGGAATACGGTAACTCATTAATTGGCCATTCGTATCAATTGGATAGCCGGTTGGTATAACGTACATAGCTTCGGAATAGGTAGAAGAAAGCCAAGAACATTGAGCGCATCGCATCGCATGCGTGGCACAAATAAAAGACCCTCTTATCTCCCGCGCATTCTTATCGCCCGCTCGCTCCCGTCATTTCACTCACTCATCCCCCGCATAAAACCCCCCCATTCAACCACACTCAGACTTCACTTACATAGATCAACACATAAACATACCCAATTCGATACCCGAAATCCACCACCATGACTATCAAGCACGTCGTTCTCTTCAAGTTCAAGGACGAGGCCTCGGCCGAGACCGTCGAGACCGTGAGCACACCCATCAATCTCCGTTTTTTGAATTTAGGAAGGCGACTAATAAGAGCGTGCAGACCTACCAGAACCTCCTCAACCTCAAGAACTCCTGCGTCCGCGAGGAGACTGGAAAGCCGTACATCCTGTCCCTGACCGGCGGAAAGGACATGTCGAAGGAGAACCTGCAGGTGCGTATTCTCTTCCTCTCTCCATCTCTTCATTGCTACGAGAGAGTCTAGGACCTACAGGATGGGAATGGAACTAACGCAGGGAATCACAGGGCGGCTTCACCTACGCCTTCGTCGCAGAGTTCGCGAACGAGGCGGACAGAGATTACTACGTCAAGGACGACAAGTCGCACCAGAGCGTTGTTGCCGGTCTCATGCCCATTGTCGAGAAGGTGTGTGTTCTCGACTATGTCTTCTAGATCTCACATATCTAGCGTGGTTGTCATCTAGAAATCTTAATTGAAAATAATTGATGTCTCTCGTCGGTTTTCATGTGATGGTGAAAACCGTAGGTGATGATGATGAAGGTCTACGTGATGAGATATTGGCGTTACCTGGATGAGCAAGTGTGTCCTAAAGCCGAGCATCGCCATTTCTGGCGGCTGGTACGTAGTACTACGCAAGCCCATCTGTCGTGTGAAATGTCCCATTGCGAAAGTTTTCTCGCGGACGACACTTTCGACATTGTCGTGAGACGGACATCACGGGCATAGGAGGCCGACGCTGTGTAAGAGCTCATGATGTAAGTGGTCCCAGACGACGAGATGATCTGTTCCGTCCGGTTCTACGAAACACACCGTCTGAATCCATACCTAGGTACTTATGTGGATTTCATGCCGAGTTGGCAAAGATACCTACCACGAATGGGACGATAATGGCCTACATAAAATAACACACTCGACACCACACGAGCGCATCGAAGCATCATTCACTAAGTCTCACATTCATCAAGGCACTTGTAGTTTGTAGTATCACAGCGTAGTGATAAATTGTAAATTCCGGGAAAACAGGTAGTGGCAACAATGCGGAGGTTAGTTGAATCTACCAGAGCTCTGACTACACATGAATCCTCCCCGAATCCGAAGATTTCGCACTCCCGTCAGTCAATACAACTCATATGCGACTCCGCCCCTCGCCCTCGATGTCATGATGATTCCCCCCACCCCTTGGCATGATGAACACCGTACAATGAAAATGGAAAAAGCCGCCTGCACAACAACGACAACAACACATCGGAACAGAACACCATGCCTGCAAATCACCAAGCCCGCAAATTTGCAAAGCGCACAATTCCCGGCCGCCCCTAGCACTCCTATACATAACAAGTCGTTTCTATGACGACACGAAAATGGCCCCAGTCAGAAAAAAGGCGCCAATGGTTTTCCTAGGACCCTTAGTCCAATTCAGAAATCGTATACACCTTGCATTGACACCGACGGTTATCGTCACCACGGTTTAGTTACCGTCTACGGCGGCGGACTCCTTGACCTGGTGCTCGGCCGCGACCATGGAGTATTGGCCGCCAGCGCCGGCCCAGATCATCTCGCGGCCACGGATCGCGGTATTGTCGACAAGAGTAGGGACTTCGATATCATCGGTAGTGCCCTGACCGGTCTGGTAGTTGGCCGAGAAGCCCCACGAAAAGAGACGGCCCTTAGTGTCAATGACGAAGCTGGTGTCGGTACCAGTGGCAATGGCCTTGGCCTCGATGTCTGTTTGAAATCGGTTAGCTTGGGAGTTCATGTTCAAAAGTATCCAGGGACTCTACTTACCAGGGACCTGGGTTGGCTGCGCGAGGATGCGGGCTCGCTTGTTGTCATCGAAGACAGTGTTCTCCTCGTTGAAGACACTGGCAGGGTGGCCAACTTGGTGGCCATCGACACGGCCAAATGTCAAGAGCTTGCCATCTTCCGTGCAGGCTACGGTGTGATGCTCACCGCCGGAGATCTTGACAATCTTAGCATCCTTGAGGGCGTCCACGACCTTGGGCTGCAGGATCATGGCGTCATCTGTGCCAGTCTGGTCGGAGTGACCGGTCTGAGCGTAGTTGTTCAGACCCCAGGCCCAAACGCGCTGATGGTTATCGACGTAAAAGCTGTGGTACGAGCCAGCAGCAATGCTCACGGCGTGGTGTCGTTTGCCGAACGAACCACATGGCTGGGGGTAAAGGGTGGCAGTAGGGCCAGCATGACGCGAAATCACCTTCCGACCCAACTGAAACTGACCACCGCTTCCCCATGTCCAGACTTTGCCATTGACATCCAAAGCAATAACGTGGTTGGAGCCACAGGTGATGCTGACGATGTCCTGGAGAGGCTCGATTAGAACAGGAGTAGCCTGTGTCTTGACATCTTTATTGAAGCCAATGATGCCATCGGCTCCACGGAAAGTTCCCCAACCGTAGACAAAACCATCGGTCGTAAGAATAAAGGATGCGGAGTCGCATGCCGCCACCTTGCAAATCACATCCTTCTCCGTGAGTTCGCCGTTCTCGATCTGGGTAGGTGTACTCTCGAGTGGGTTGATTCCGGTGTCATCGTCATCATCAGAATCCGAGTCGTCGTTGTCCGCATCGCGGACGCCGCCCGACCAGGTGGTGTCTCGACCGAGAGCCTTATCGTCGTTCACACCCCACGTGAGGACTCGATTGTCCTTAGTAAGGGCGATGGTATGCATACCACCACAAGCGATGTCGACGATTCCGACCTTGACGGCGTCGAGGTTGTGATTGATGCGCGGGCGCTTGACATCGATGGGCTTCTTGCCTTCGTACTTGAGGCTGCCTAGGCCCAGCTCACCGGCGGAGCCTTCTCCAAACACAAAGATATCGAGAACCTTGGAGGGGACAGCGTTCTTGACAATCGGTTCCTTTTCGCGCTTCAGCATGAGCTTTTTATGGAATCCGGTGGGGCCCTCTTCGACGGCTGGTGCCTTTGGGGCGGCGGCGGCACGCGCCTTCTTCTTAGGGCGTGATTCTTCTGCGGCAGCGGGGACGTCTGCATCGCCGTCATCTGAGCGAGCACGTTTGCCGTTGACATTCTTGACGGCCTCGGCCGTAGCGGTGTCTTGCTCCGCGCCGGACTTCTCGGCGGCGGGCTTCTCCACGGTGGTGGAGTCTTCTACGGGCGACTCGTCCTTCTTGGTGGTCTTCTTGGCAGCCACGGCCTTCTTGGTCGGTTTCTTGGCCGCCGCGGGCTTCTTGAGATTGGCGCCCTGCTTGGCGGTCTTCTTAGCGGCATCGGGCTTTTTGGCCGCGACAGCCTTCTGTACACCGCCCGACTTCTTAGCGGGTTTGTCGGTGGCCTTTGAGGCGACCTTCTTTGCCGCACCAGTGCCTTTGGCGGCAGCAGCGCCTTTGGCGCCAGTAGCTTTCGGCTTAGGGGCCATTGTGAATATGGATGCGCGACGTGTAGTAGAACGGCGCGGGTGACGAGGAACGAGTTTGTACAACGGGGTGTATGAGGCCCGAGAGTCTTTGTCGCGACTTGTTCTTGAAGATGACTGAGAGGCAAAGTAAACTTGAACAAGAATGTGATAGATGAGCGGAAGTCGCGGATTGGGTTGATGGAAGAATGGTTAAGGTGGGAGAACGCGGGTGTTGTAGCCGAGAGTAGGCCAAGTTGACAAGGCGCCGACGCGACGAGGGCGTTATTGCCCGACGGATTGAATTACCTACTGGGCGCAGGCGGGAGTAATAAAGCAGCTTATGTGCGCAAGCGGTCGCAAAGCAGAGACTGCAAGATTGAAAATGTCTGGAAAGTTGTAAAGAGTGATGGGTGGTGGAATTGTGAGAAAGAAGAGAAGATGGGCGGGTGGATGGATTGTGTGTGTGCACAGAAGAATGCGGTGGTTGAGAGGGGAGAGAAAATATGGGTAGGTAGGTAGGGGTAGGTATGGCGCCGAAGAAAACAAAACAAACAGGGGTAGGGGTTACACCAAGACCCACCTGCAATGCTTCGTGCGCGTGCGACCAATCAGAGTTCGGATAGGCGACTCCACGGGAGCTGAGCAGGTAGGTACGGATTAGGTAATTCGTAGGTATGGTTGTACTGGGTACTTGGAGGTACGGATTCCAGGAAGGAGCAACCTTGGTAATAAATGTGGTGCTAAGGTTGACTTTTGAGATTGTATGGGGCAACCTTCTCGGGTAGTAGCAAGACCCACTTCTCTGGAGTAGGTATAAGACCAATTGGATTCCCCCATCGTTCCCATGGGGAAAATGAACTTTACTCAATAAAGTCCCCATCTTCTTCCATCAATTACAGCTGTAATACTGCGCTCTAGGGAATTTTAGATACAGAACTAGATAGCACCGTTTCCGCTCTATCTAATGGTCAAATATTTCTTAGTTTAACAACTTTCGGAAGACAGAAAACCTCGTTCAACGTTCGGCGAATTTTTTCCGACAGCAAGAGTGCTAGGTGCCGTGCGGAGAAGGTACCTACCTACTCCGTACGTACCTAGGTAGGTATTCCGTAATCCGTAATCCGTACCTACCATATTTTCTTGGGCCATTCAGTGGGCACTAGCTAATTTGACCTAATTTGGCAGAATCTGGGGTTATGGGTTAGTCAGCCCAAAAAACAACACCTTGTGTGCCAAATCCTCCCAAAACGTCGTTTTTTGGTGTTTTGAGGTCGAAGATTACGTTGCCGGTATCAGTCACAAGGTCACGAGAAGCATTGGCAGTGAAATGAGTGTATTAAAGGATAGTTGTAACTATCCCGAACTGCCCGAACCGCCCAAACCACCACCACCACCACCCGACGACCACCACACAACCCAACGCCCTCAACTCCCCTCACGCTCTCCCGCCCGCCTTGACATATCCCCCCTTCTTCTCAGCAAAGGTGACGAGTCAAACGTCGTCGTCACGAAGGGGTTTGTGACGTCCGCGACGTTCACAAAGGATTCGGTAAACGCTGACGATACTTGACCGGTATCGTCAGCGGGAGGAACTCCAGCAGGAGTCTCCGCTACAAGGCGGGTTTTATTATCTTCTTGAACCCCGGAGGGAACAAGGGAAGCCACGGGGGCAGGGGGGTTGGGGGCCGTGAGGCCGGATTGCGGGTGGCTGGGTATGACTTCGTCAGTTAACTGGGAGGTTTGGCAGGGCAGATACTCACTCCAATCGCCACCGAAGTTCAGCAACTTCAGCCTCCAGGCGTCGAATCTGACCTTCCAAACGCGCCTCCGATTGGAGACTCTCCGAAACGCGGTCTCCAAGTAGGATCGTCCGCGACTGCAGACGTTCGTTTGAAGTCCGCAAATCGCGGGACTCTCTTACAAGAGCGCGAAGGTAGTAGGCGACCTGGGGGTCCAGTTGACGACCCGGCTGGGAGTTGTGGGCATCGGCATCAGAAGTCTCTGTAGAGACGACCGAATACTCACGACGACGTTGTTGCTGCTCACGGCGAGAGCGGTGGTGGTGGTTGTTGTGCGAAGGCATGGTTATAAAAGACGAGAAGCTGAGCGAAACGAGGCGAAGTTGAAGAGTGCAGAGATCACGGAGACTGTGGTCGAGGCGTGAATACAGGGAAGTCAGAAAGTCACAAACAGCGAGGAGACGAGAGTCGCCTTTTAAGATACAACGGGGTACAAACAACCCCCCAACAACACTCGCATCACCGACGCTATAGCCCTCGATTTCCTGCTATAGGAGTCGTACAGTTGAGGAGTGCTGGGCGGTGTAAAAGTCCCTTCAGTACCAAGTGAATGAGGTCTTTGGGTGTGCGAAGTGGACTTGCAGACCTGTACAATTCGCCCTCGTCAAATTAAATCAAGCCACCCAGATTATAGCACAGTATTGCACAGTTAATAAACTGCTTCAAAGACATATTTGGCAGGCAAACCCCGCTATATATGTCGCTGAACGCCTTTTTTCAGTAACTGTGCAATACTGTGCTGCAATCTGGCCAATTGCACACGGACACCAAGCCATTGCATTTGGATATCCCGGGATTCTGCAAGACCTCCCCGGATCGAATGAGGGCATCGTGATCGATCCTAGGCGCCTGGCTGCCCGCGTTCTCCTTCGCGTTCGCGTTCGCGTCTGCCATCCTGGGTCTCTAACCTGTGGATGAGCTCCATCTTGCGGCCGCTGACCGCCAGGCCACGCCCCCTGCATCGGCTCTTCAACTCGATGAGGGTCAGCGTACGATAGTCGTTGGCCGGCAGATTCAGCGCTTCCAGGTTCAATACGTACTCCTCCTCTTCAGGGATGCCATTCGGCGGCTCCGATATGTCAAAAACGATCTCCTTTTCGGTGTGAGGCAACCTATACCAGTCATCCAACTTGAGCTGGCTGGAGTCTATGCCCTTAATGCTAATCAAATGGTCTTCCCGCCCGTCTGGATGCACTGAAATTCCAGTCTTTTTGAAGAGACCTTGGACTAAAGCCATATTCGCAGGGCTGAAGGCACGCTGCCAGGCATTGGCAACGACGTGGGTGGTCATGATTCTCCGGTTGCCGATAGTCCACTTCACGGGGGCATCATCATCATCCAGGCGGTCAAGATACAGGTCGGTCTCGTCCCTCAACCACTTCTTGAAAGGGCCGTTGAACCCAACATCCAGGGGCTGCAAATAGGCGGTGAGCCCGGGCGGGATCAACGCCAGCGTGATGTTGTGCGACTTCAAGGTCGATAAGATTTTTGGCGTTTTGTGGAATCTAGCCACGTCGATAATCAGCAGGCACTCCCTCCCTTGTGTGTAACTCGCGAGGCGAGTATTGATCCACTCTTCGAACAAGTCTTCGTTATTGTACGCCGTTTTGTTGAACTTCACCTCGACTCCCACGTTGTAGTGCTTGCCCTCCTTCGCGAGGACCTTGCCTTCACCATGGAAGACGATTACGGGCTTCAATTCTTCAGCGTATGACCCATCCGCCAGCAAGGTCAGGATCAGAGTCGCTTGGCGTTTGGTCCAACCACTCCGCTCAGACTTGCCTTGAACGGACGTCGCACCCTTGTGTTCGTAGGTGTACCCTTCCAAGAATTCAAAAGGCAACGGGGTCTCATCCAGGTTGACGATGAGGTGAAGAGGAAATCGCTGAAAGCTAATGCCTTCAACAGGGTCACTCATCAGGAAGGTGCTATTCCAGGAACGCACGTTCCTGACGGCAGGACCAAAAGATGTATTGCCTCGCGAGTTGCGTCTAATGAACTGCAGAAACTCGTTCGTACACCTCACGATCTCTTCAGGCACCTTGGTCGAGGCATGCGTGACCCGGCGACGACTTATTTGGTGCCGCCTCAAGAAGCCTGTGAACCAGCCGGTGGAGAACACGAAGATATCGCATCTTGGATACAACTCTGCGAATATAGCCTTGGCCTTCCGCCTAAACCAGGTATGTTGAACGAGCCGGCGAGTCTTGCGAGCTTCACAGAATTCCTCATACAGCTTCTTTTCCAAGGCTGGCCACTTGGGGCGGTATCGTGGGACGTGTTTACCAAGTATCTTTTGCCTCCTTGCCCACCAGTATTGAATTGTGCTGATGTGTTTGATGCCAAAGTAGATCATCGTCTCTCTTAACGAAGGTCTGCGGAAGCCTTCTTCGACCGGGGTAGCATCTTGCAGTTGCGAGGGAAACACTTCGCCATCTTGAAGCGGAATCCGGTGATTCTCGAGGAATAGCAACACTTGGATCTTGCGCTTCCTCGAATACGTTCTCTTGATACGCTTCACAGCCCTGGGGGGGGAGTAGTTGGATCGGACGAGGGCAGGCTGTATGGATGCCATGAGGCAGGACCATAAAGGGCAGCTTGTGTTCGCAGTCGGCGTGCCTCCCTGTTGTGAAAAACGACGGTTAGAAACGCGGAATAGAGATATCTGATCATCACTCACAAGGATAGAAGGATAGATCAAAAAACCACTCAGAATCGCAGGCAATATGACCGTATTCCTCTTTCTCTTCAAATGCTGCAAAAACGATGTTTTTGGAAGAATTGGTCTTTAGTGCCCTGCACCCCGGATGCCGCCAATCGAATTTGGGAATAGTGCCCTATAAGTGCCCTATAGTGCCCACTGAAAATCGCGAGAGAATATGGTACCTCCGTTCGAAGACGTGGGTAATCCGTACAGAGGTGGTAGGAGGTATTATTTCAGGAAGCCATTCTCTTCGAGCTCTTCTCTTCAATCAATATACCACGGATTACCTTCAGTTCTGATAGGTACTCTATTCCGTGCAGCGCTACCGCTACCGACACTTGGACCTGCCCCTCTGCAGTACCTACTACCGTACCTAAGGTCTTGAGCCTCGTAGCACTCGTGCCTACCAGCCAACAGCTACTCGTAGATTGCAGCTTCCGAGCCTCCGAAGTACGGATTATACGGTTCTTTTCTTCTTCTCCTCCTACTTACGAGTTCACCACCCACAATACAGACACCATTCTAAGACCACTTTTACCACTTTTGGTGACACTGCTACTCTTAGCTATCTTCAGCTACTCGATGATACCTCTTTTCTGGCCAACACAAACACCCATGGAGCCGCGTTACGGATTACCTCACATGCCGCACCCAATCACGGCTCCGTAATCTGTACAAGTTTATCCCGCCTCGGATTCTCATCTCGGTCACAATCCCGATGATCCCGACCAGTCTCTTCTCACAGTTTCATCATGTCTGACTCGGCATTGCCGGAATTCATCGCGAAGCCTTCTGCGGATAAATTACGCTTCTTTTGCGACTATTTCAAGTCGACACATCGAGCAGGATTGGCTATTGATGACACGATTGATCGACTTGATAGACAGTCCCTGCGGAATGCTGTCAACAGTCTACTTGAAGTTCTCCAATACTCAGTGGCCGGCGAGGTTCGCGATCAGCTTCGGACCCTCGACTCTTGGATCAACTCCAACGTCAATGCCCTCTCCCGCATGAAACCTCTCCTCAAGGCAGCGCTTGTCGATGAGCCCAACGATGCACTTATCCAGCTTCTCGTGGGTCGAGCTATCGAGTTCGTCAAGTCCATTCCTCCCCGACCTACTACTCCTTGTCGGCCCACATCGACCTTGGAATTTTCACCTATCAGAACTTCCTCTCGATCACAGCAAGGCACGGAGCAGAGGCTCTTTGAGGAAATTAGAGGCCATACATATCGGGCCGTGCCAGGGTTCTGGGAGAAATACTTCGAGGGAAGACCTTGGAGTGATCATGCTTCTACTATCTATGAGCAGATAAAAGAAGAGCATGTCGGTGGGCAATGGTCTGACCTTACCGGGTCACCGAACCAGGAAAAGGTACTGGACTGGTTGTTCCGTTTTCAAAATGCATCGCCTCTTCTCTCGAAGCAGAAATATGGCTACAGCACAATCAAACACGGCTCAGACGTGACGGGGGGCGAGGCAAAACGGCAGATTGATATGATCACTAAGCCAAAGTCCCTTACAGACCACAGTTGGAAAGATATCGCAGTCATCGGCGAGCTTGATACATCGAATGGGGTTAAAGCCACGCTCCTTCAACTCGCCTGTTCTGCTCGAGATGTCTTCGCTCAACAACCTACGCGTCGCTTCCTCCACGCATTCATGATCGCCGGACCGATGATGGAGACATGGCTATTCGACCGATCAGGGGTCTATAGTGGTGGTTCGTTTGACATTCATAAAGAGGCAGAACGATTTATCCGCGTACTCGCAGGATATCTCTTGATGGACGAATTCGAACTCGGCCTCGATACATTTATGAAGCCACAGGGTGACTACTATCTCATTGATACCCCCTGGGTAACAGGTGAAACAAAGAGGCTAGAGCTAAAAGAAAAGCCTCTTACGTATCAGCGTGCGATTGTTTCTCGTGCAACGTCCTGCTTTCTGGCACGTATTCACGGCTCCGAGGATGATGATTTCGATTACGTCGTCAAGTTCTCTTGGGCCCCCATACAACGCAAGCCCGAGGACTATTTTCTCAGATCAGCCAAGGAGAAGGGAGTTGTAGGTTTAGTTGACCTGCTTGGTCATTACGAGATCACTACCATCAGCTCTATGCGTGATGGCCTGCAGTTCTTGAAACCCTATACCTTCCGTCGTCCCGCTGACAGAATGATGGACAATTCGAAGAAACGATCGCCGGTTGATAGTGGGCCGCAACCTCACAAGCGACATCGGTCTAGTAAAGAGCAATCAGGCAACCGGAATGCGTTTTCGCTCTCTATGGAAAATTCTCAGTGGCCGGCCGTCCCCCTTAGCAGCGGCGCGTACAATTTACGTGCATTCCGCTGTCTCGTCATATATCCTGCCGGCCAACCAATCTACAAGTATACGTCGCCTGTCGAACTACTGGAAGCGCTTCGAGATGCCATCAAGGCACATGAATCCCTCCATGAAGCAAATATCCTCCATCGAGATATATCTGAGAATAACATTATCATTACTGACAAAAACAAGACGGGCTTCTCAGGGAGGTTAATTGACTTAGATCTTGCGAAGGAGCTTGGCAGTGAGCGAAGCGGCGGCGCACTTTGCCGTGCAGGCACCATGGAGTTCATGGCGATACAGGTGTTGCTCGAGATTGACCATACATATCGGCACGATCTTGAATCGTTCTTCTATGTTCTACTTTGGCAGTGTATTGTCCACGGCCGGCGATTCGCGGACAGTCGTGAAGAACCGGCAAAGAAGACGATGGTACCAACTTGGTATACTGGTGACCTAGCGCATATCGCGAATGCTAAACGAGGTTTGATGGTGAAAGACGGATTTGACGACGTCTTAAAGGAGTTCCCAAGGAAGTTGGAGAATGTCAAGCCTCTCTGCCGAGACTTGCGTTCAATCTTATTTCACGATGATGGGCAATTCTATGGAACGCCGGGAGAACCCCCAAGAGTCTTATATGGACAGATCATCAGTGCCTTCGACGGTGCCATTGTTGCCGTACGGAATACAAGTGAGGGAATCTGAGGGAGGCCAATAAACGCCCGTGGGTGTCTTGTCCCGCGTCTTCGTTCTCTACAAGCCCAGATTGCCACTGTCTGAACTTCATTGAGTGGCAAGTCCGGTCAATCTCACTGTTAGCGGGAGACTTACTGCGCGAAGCAACTAGACACTTTCGGCGCTGTCTGGCCAGACACTGGAATCGTTAGCCAGGGTGGCTATTCGTCACATGTACGGACACATGAGCATTGGTAAGTTGGCGCAGTATTCATATGGCGAGATCAAGTTGCTAAGACGTTTCGAACAGGGTATTCCCCATCCCCGATGCCATCCCGAGTCATCTAGCCGCACCACCCGTCCCCAAGGTCACGCAAAGTCGACGGCTACATATATGAGGTAATTGTCGGGTGGCAGGTCCAGACGGGTCATCACTGTGTTTATTGTTTGTTGGCGAGTACCTTTCCCCTACCTATCTCGCCTGTTACCCCTAGCCCGACGGGACAATCAACCCGACAAAAAAGATAACAGGATCATGCTTATGTTCGCTTTATTTTGCAGGTACTTCATAAATGCTATTGTCCGATGCGAATGATGAGCCCATCCCGTAGGTAGCTCATCTGTTTAAAAAAGCGCACAAATGGTATCCCTCATTCAAATCACACATAAACGCCCCAACGTCGCCGAACCGTGCTTTGTCTCCATCTCTCAATGCCCTTTTCTCTTCTCACCATGCTTCTCCGATCCCATTACAACAACTCCTTTTTGTGAAAAGGAAACAAAACCACGTACGTCTCCACATCCCCTAATCCTAATTATCTTAGAACTTCTTGGTCGTGAAGTCGATCTCGTTGGGATTCGAGGCCGCAGCCGCAGCCGCAGCGCCGCGCTCGCAGGTGCACGAGTTGGCGGGTCGGGCGCCGCATTCGCAGGTGTTGCCCGTGGGCGCGGCGTTCTCGCGGGCGGCGTTCTCGCATGTGCATTGGCCGGCCGGGCGCGCGCGGCAGGAGCAGCGCGCGCCGGTGATGGTGTTTTCGGTCGCGGCCTTTTGGCAGGAGCAGTGGAGTGCGGACTCCTTGCCGCAGGAGCAGGTGGCTTGTTTGGCTGTTGGGGGCATCATGTCAGTAGCCGTTCAGTCAAGTAGACAAGTGAATGGCGGGTTCCTCGTGGTGTGAACATACCGCAGACACACTCCTTGCCGCCGTTCTTGCCGCAGCAGGTGGGGTTGACGCTGACGACTTCAGAGGCCATTGTGATGATGGTGTTTATGATTGGATTGGTGGGAGATATGTAGATGGAGTTGTTGTTTGTTTGGTGGTGGTTTGACGAGACGAGGCGTTTATTGGTAGACCGAGTTGAAAAGTGAGATAGATTGATGAAGAGACAAGAGTGAATACTGGTTTGGTTTGGTTTGGATACTGAGAAATGAAACCGTTGGAAGCTGGCGAACAAAGGGCCTTTATATACAACTCGAGCACATGCTTGGATGCTCGTCTCGAACGTACGTAATTTACACGGCGCGATCCAAGGGCCCGCGTGACATCATCGGAGATGGTCATCATCTTTTGCTTGATTGGTTCGAAAATTTCCCCATGAAAACGGTAGCCAATCAGAATTTAGATGATTACTTTTTAGCGCGTATGAGAGGCTGTAATTCAGGGAGCTGCCCCAGATTCAAGACACTGGTCTGTTTTGTTTCCCGACCTGTCAGATCGCGCCGATTTCCAAGCAACTGACGAATTGGGGAATGGTACGCAATCCTGCCGGGCTTGGCCTGGCTAGGCCGGCCGGTAGAGTGGCCGATGATGATGAGTCCGGCCGGATTTGGTGCAGGGCAATCTTTCATTCTAACGGGGTTCTGCCTACCGTCCATGTTTCCTACGTAAGATTCACCAAGAGAAATGCGGCAAAGATCAGGTAGTGGCTGGGATCTGGCTCTGTTGTTTTCGTGATCGATCTACGGATTGATCCGTACGGAAATCTGTCACTATTGTCTTCAAACAACTGGCCAACCGCTCGAGAAATCGATCTTATTCCAACCAAACCGCTTGTCGCCATCAGCATATCCGATCGTCGTGTCGACATAATGGTAGTAAAAAATCTGCAGTCGTGAAAGTTAGCAAGACAGTTCTACATACTTGGTATTCTCACATCACCCGATCATGAACCATGGTCGATGATCAGTCAAGTCGCCAAGCACTTACCGGCCCGTACGTGGGGTCCTGGTAGACACCCTGTCCTCCCGGCCCGTAGACGTGGTCATGGGATTCGAGCACAACAGTACCACCGCTATCCGTGCACGCAGCACCGTTCCGGTCGACGTAACCCCC
>JAJFDI010000193.1:0-25751 GCA_028637685.1 Xylariaceae sp. X3-2
GGGTAAACGTCCGTTCTATTCCCTTCACATCGGTCATACGAACCACGGCCTCGTAGGCTCCGTGGCACGTCAGTCGGTCACCGGTGGGGCCCGCAAGGTTGGGAATAGGGGTCTCGATTCGTTTAAGCCTCTTCCGGGCGAAGTCTTTACATACAACATTGACTTGGGCTCCGGTATCCATATCCACAGTCACCTCCTTCGCCTCCCGGCCACCGTGGGGGTGCACCTTCGCGGTGGCCCGGAACGGTTGGCTTAAACTCATCGCCCTAACTGGTTCCGCCAGAGTAGACTGGACGTATTGTCCTACTCCGGCCGGCCTTTTAACTCTTCCTCTTCGTCCGACCATGCTCCTATGTTCTGGACCCCGCCTCGTCGTGGTGGCTCAGCTCGGCCTGGTGGTCGTGCCGGTCCCCTTGGGGGTGGGCCTCGGCCACCGTGCATCCGACTATCCTCCTGGCGAGGTGACCGGCACTCCCGCGCGAAGTGCCCCCTCCGGCCGCAGTTGTAACATCGCTGCTCCGCGTACTTCGACGGTCCTGGGGGTCCGCGTGGTCCGACCTCGTATGTGTTGTTGACGGGGCGTGGGCTCAGCGACCGATTGGTCCTGCCGGTCGCCCTGCCCGCGTAAGTATGGGGGGTCCGCGTGTCCTGCCACGAGTCCCAGATGCGTCCGGCGTGGAACGCAACGTCGGTACAATTCTGCAGTGCCACGTTATCCCGGACCATGGCCCTTTGGAGTGACGGTTGCAGGCGGACCCAGAAGTGATGCGCATGGTCGCGTGCGTCGGTCAGGTCGATGCCCGGGTAGAGCTTCCGGACCACCACCGACCAGCGCGTGTAGAAATCGGTGGGGTTTTCGTCCTTCCGTTGTTGCATGGTGTGGAGGAGGTTCCGGTAGTCGCGCTCATGTTTTTCGGGGTCTTGGGTCTCCTTCCGGACGAACTTCCAAAAGTCCTCCAACTGGACCTCCGTCTCCGGCTCGTCGTAGGGTAGAGTCGTGAGGTGTCCGCGCCATTGGGCTTGTCGGGTCCATTCCATGTGGCTGACCGCCCAGTCGATCTGGATGTGGGCCGGTCGGCCAGGGCGGTGGCTGTTGCCTGTCTTCACGGCAGAAATCCAGTCTTCTATTTCGGCGGGGGTGGCTCCGGCTGCGAGTCTTTTGCAGTTGTACGTCGGAGGTTTGCTGTCCCCCTTGTTGTCGCTGCGGTTGGCTAGCTGTCGGAGGAGTTCCTCCTGGCGCTCCGCCTGGGCCTGGATGTCTTGTCGGGCTCGGCGCAGTTCCTGCTCCTGTTGTCGCAATTGGAGGGATTGTTGCGCGGTCATGTTGGCGTTAGCCATCAGCACGGCCCGGGCCCAGGCAGGGATACCGTCCATGCTGCCTTCCAAGTCGGGTTCCTGGTGGGGGCCTCCGGAGTGGTCTTCTCCTTCAAGCTCGGAGAGCGTGGATAGGGAGTCGGACGTGTTGTCGTTATCCGGAGGGGTCTCCGAGGGCGTTCCTCGGGACCCTTCCCCTGATTCTTCTCGCTCGCGCCGGGCCCTCGCCCGTGTCGTAATTCGTTCGGCCATCGCGTCGCCTAAGGGTTAAGTAGAGGCTATAGAGTGTAACGCGGAGGTTAATTGCAATTGGCCAGGCAAGGTGATGGGTCCGAACGGCTACGAATTCCAAGAACTTCGTACGGATATTGACTATAGCCTGGCCAATTCCCAGGAGGCCTCCGGCCCGGAATTCCTAAATATACAGTTGTGCCCCGGAGGGTGGTTTAGCCGGACTAACTCCGAGTGGCCACGTAGTCTCCTGGGCCCTGGGCCCACCTCCGTCAGTCCTTCCCTTCCGCACGTGACCCCTCTGCCCTAGTCCGGCTGGCCCCCTTACAGGAATATGTGTTGGTGATCTCTGCTTCGAATGCCTCGATTTCATTCTCAAATAGTAATGCCTTTGCCGAGAGGTTGAATATGTGTCCAAAACATCGTATGCGACGTGATGGCCCATAAAATCCGAGCTCTGGGCCTATTTATTCCATAGCCGCATTGTTGTTAGACACATTGTCCAACGCGTAGTATCCGGTTTTGTCTCGGATGCCGTAGTTGTTCTCTACATTCAATATCTTCGATGCAATATTATATTCTGTGTGCCGAGTTGTCACCCCTGGTAGTCTCAAGATTAGCTTACAAGGCTTATTATCTTCGTCCCGGAAGAAACATGCAATGCCATAACAAGTATAGTGGTTTTCTGAGCGCCAGCTATCAAACGATATATGGATTCGACCTGGCGAGGCTTGTAGTACGTTAGCAACAGCCTGCATGTGCTTTTTACGTTCTCATGCAATGCGAGTGCGCATCTCCGTGCGGCTTACAAATGCCTTCTGAATGCGTACACAAGGGTTCAGATATTCAAGTACCCGCTGTAACTTGCGTTGCGCAAGTATAATGAATAGGTGGTTCTCTTCTACGGCCCATTCTAGAAAGAGTTGTTGGAAAACCACTCGGTCGAAGTTTCTAAGTAGACTGTTCACCATCGTTTGCTGGGAGGGATCGTGTGGAGTGATGTGGAGAAACAAAACAAAAATCTGTTGTTTATTACCACGGCGGAGACCACTTTCGTCCTTCCTTTCGGCTCTGGATTTAGTTTGGCCCTGCGACGCCTTGAGGTTGTGCGATTCATACATGGGGTTCATAGCATTTTGTAAACATGTAGAGACGTAATTCTTGGGCTCTGGATGCTTTTGGAGAACACAACACCTATAAACTCACCGATGAATTCCAGCATCATTTTGAACATCGTATCCAAACCCCCCCACTCAAGAACTCAAGCCACGTCTCCATTCCGCCCAGACAAAGCCTGGAAATTGACTGAATAGGTATTCCTTATGCTGCGACTCAATTGTATGTCGAAGGGACTGTCGTCGAAATCCAGACATGGGAGTGATGTTCGAAGAGGAGAATTCTGTTGCAGGGTTCGGGGAATACGACAATGCAGCTGACGAGGCAGACGAGCCATCGTCGGGTATATTGTACGGCGACGATATGTTTGTGTCAGTATAAGGAACAGGTTGGAAGGAGAGCGTATGCAGTATTTGTCAATACATTGGTGTTTTCCGCGTTCGTTATAAGCGGCAAATGTTCGGAAGGTTAGTTTCTATTACATTACAATACACTTAAGATTTGTTACGATTAATGTATGGAAAGAGCGGTGATCATTAGTGTAGTAGTGTGCTACATCAATCATTTACAATAGTCCACCCGTAGACAAAAATGTAGCTGATTGCGCCCCTGGGTAACGGGGTTGGCATTCGGAAAATAGGTCATGATGATGTCGGAGCATCTCTTGATTGAGGAAAGGTAGACTGGCTACGCTCTACAGATAGCGGTGTGAGTGTGGAAGGAAGTTGCATCTGCGTATCATTATCATAAACCTCAATGGTAGGTGTTTCTTAACTATGCCGTCATTGATATTCAGCTCTGATTGGAGTTATGACAGAGGCTGCTCCGAGATCTGTCAATTCAGAGAGCGTTCAAGAAAAAAGGAACCGACTTTCTTGTAAGCCCTGATACCACCGTTCATCGGTATGGCTTCGCAATGAAGGCGGATGTGTTGGATCTGATCTGCTTTGCTGAACTGTACGTGATCCCGCCTCCTCCCTCAAGAACCTCTCCCATCATGAGACAATTCTGTCTTCACCTCGAGGCTGACGATATCTGGCCATGCAAACTCGTGTGCCGACTCATTCAGGTGTTTTATCCAATGCGTCATTTTGTGGTTAATGCTGCTCTTTCTACCTTGTTCTAGACACATTTTCAAAATTGCTCACAAATAATAAGAGATCCAGCTGAGATATGTCCACCTGAAGCCACCAGTGTTTGTCAAAGTCTGACAGAGGTAGCTCATGTTCATGCCACACGTATACATTACATCTACTATCGTCTTTAGAAACTGCTTCGAAGCATTTGTATAATGCATGCTGATAACGCAAACCCATCTGGCGACTTACTTAGCCTGTACATCATGTAAGGCCATGTTGTCAGATTTGTGGTTAACATGTATGTCATTGTTCAGTCTATATGCTGGCCGATTAACGACTTTGATTATCCAGGTTTACTGCTTTATGGTTATTTAGTGCTTTGTACGCTGGAAGCAGTAACTATGCCAGAAGCAATACGTAAAGCAGTACAAAGGATCTGGTTTAGCTAACACACCCCATTACGATAGGTACCGCTGTACCTTTCTTACAAATACATAGCTAGCCGCCCGCTCTGAGAAGCTCCAAACTTCTTCCTCTTCTCTTCACATTCAGACGTCATAGGCAGTACCAGCACCAGCACCAACACCAGCACACCACTAGTACACCACATCACTCAATCTATCATGCCTTACACTGCTAATCAAAAATCCCCATCTGATGAGTCTATTGCAGCAGTCCTTCCCAAGAAAATCTTTGTTGCCATCTCATTCAATGCTCACACTATTACCACGCATCCGGGGCGTGTTGTTTGCGCCCATGTTGTAGAACCAGTTCCAGATAAAGACCTGACTTCGCGATATCGTCAGCACACACCACGAGCCCCTCACACTTCTTCAGGTGTCATGAATGAAGTCCCATGCCACCACTGCGTTAAGAGTGCTCTGCGTGGTCGTTCTGATGGCGAGTGCTTCCAAACTATTGGAAGAAGCTCTCGGTTCTTGAATTGTTCATATGGGCATTCATTTGTTCTTATGTAAGTCTTCTTTTCTAGGCTTTTGTGCTTTGTTTAACTTCTTTTTTCAGCCTTGCCGAGCTTCACTGTAGCGCCTCGGCACTCCCCAAGGCTTTCTTGACCAATGCAGCACCACAATAGATCAAGAAAATGCGTCACCTTGTGAGATATCATTTCGAGCTCCTGAAGGCAGATGACGAGCTCATTAGCGCCCCTAGGAATCAGAGGGATGTTGACATGCTCAGTGGTGATGATGGATGTGACGAGTAAAAGAAGCGGGAGGATGAAAGGGAGAAAGAAGATGGGGTAGGAGAAGAGAAAATGGAGTAAGAGCACATTGTCAGTGGCCTTATTATGTAGATTCACCACATTGTAGTGAGTTTTCGAGCTCATCAATAACACATGATGAGCTCCCATCTCGTTTTTTCATTTCACATAGCTGTATGTTGGACAGAAATGTATCCCATTTTTGAATGAGCAGAGCCTTCGTGAGTCCGTCGGCAATCATGTCGTATGTTGGCGTATATTCAACATTAATATGTCCTCCTTCTCTTTCCTGCCTCAACCAGTGATTGTGAATGTCAACACGCTTCAGCTTATTTTTAAGCTGAGCGATTTCCTTGATCACCAGACCAATGATCTTTTGATTACTACGCTGAACTCTTATGGGTGAGTTGTCAAAAGTGATGCCTAGCTCTCATAAAAGTCTGTTAATAAAAATTTCCTTCTTAGCTGCATGTGCTAGAGCTCATAACTCAGCTTCTGTAGTTGAGGTGGTCACTGTTTATTGCTTATTGGCTCTCCAGCGAATGATTTCACCAAAGAGCTTCATAACCTATGCTTGTGAGCTCTTTTTGTCAAGTGAGTTGCAGCAAATGATGCATCACTTGCAATAACAAAGTCGTCCTGTGACGGGACAAGCGCACGAACCCATTCGTTTACCGTGTTGTCCCGTCCGCGTCTTAGAACCTGGCCGTGGGTATGTGCCGTGATGGCAGGCGCCGGAAGCTGGTAGAATGTGTTAGAAGGTTGTGGAAGACTCCTGAAGAAACTGGACAGTTGTGGACGCCAGCAGAAGCCGTTGGAAGTCGATGGAAGCCGACAGAACTCTGCGGAACCTCGTGGAATCCGGCCGCTGCTTACAAATGCTGACCAATGCTTACTAAGCTAACAAATACTAATGGAATCGGGTGGAAGGTCGCGGAATGGGATCGGCGTTTCTGAGATACTCTGGCAATCCCACTTTGTGTATTTAACTGGTGGTTCTATCCCGCTCTTCTCTGCTTTCTTTCTTTTCCTTTTCTTTCTTTAGCTAATTTATTCCATCCCGAATATATCATAAGATTGATGTTTGTATCACTTTCTGGTGTTCTTCTCTATCACACGTCCCCATTTCCGAATTGTAAAGCATGACTTTGAGTAAGTAGAAAATATGATAAAACTCGATCTGCAGCTTGTTGATGCTATGGTGATGGGTAATGATTGAACCTGAATAGTCTCGAAGCAGCAAATGCGATATCAGGTTGTGTAAAAATGGCAACGTAAAGAATCAAGTCTATCTTTCTTTGAAATTTTTGGATTGATTCAGGAGTTGCTCTGCATTTGTAAGGAAAAAGCTCGTCGGCGCGTATTGGAGTGCTCGCATGTGCAATAGAAGTATCATCCCTTAACCGAGCAATTTTCTCGAGATATGATGCTAGCGAAAGCAAGATTAGTCTTCTAATGCGATCTCATATGACTTCAACTCATAACAAATACTGTGAGTTATCACTTCATGTAAGGTTGTACCTCTTTCTCAGTTCACTGATGGTGTGATCAGTGACTTTTTGCTTTTTTTTCTTGTATGCGATGACTATATCATCAATATATACGCAGAACGCCACCCGGTTACTATCAGGTAGAAAGTTCCGACACCTTGTATTGATGCTATGAACAAAAAATTTAAACTGGGGAAGGAAAAGGGAAAGAGAACTAAATTTCGAGAGTAGGAATCCTTCTTAGACCCTACCTCCTCACGTTCTGTGGTGGGGGACGGCTTAGCTCGATGGTGTGCGGCGACATGGTCTGTGCTTGGAGACTACATGGTCAGAGCGTGAATCCGTGGATAAGCGAGCTCGTGATGGGTGGCGGCGAGCTGTTTTGTAGAGATGAGCTGGTCATAGCGTCAGCTACGTAGAAGAGAGTGTCGTAGATGATTATGGCAAGCTCCTATGTATAGCCAGAATATCTGTCCATGACGAACATTGCACGTTAGAGGCGGTCATTTCTAGGCATATCAAACTCGTGGAAGTCAACAGCCATCCTTATTCCTGCTTCTGTGACTTCTGGACGAGCTTTTCTCACTATTTTGCGGTGCACTTTTGATTCACTGCAAGTCACACAGCCTGATGTTCGAATTTCGTCTTCAGGGTGTGAAATGAAGTTCACCCCCTCAATATAGGTAAACAGTCTTTTGAGAAGCTCAGCTCCAATATGTCCTAAACGTTGGTGCCACCTGTACATTGTAGCTCTTGACTTTGGACGTCTAGTGTGGCAATTCAGCAGGTTCCATCGTGTATAGAATCTTTATGCTGTCATACGTGCTGGAATGGCTTCCACCACATATTGTTCATACTGTGACGATTGTGCCTAAGATCCAAGCAGTAACCGTCATCACAGAGCTTCTCGGTACTCCTCCATGAGCTCTCCTGTCAGTACGTGACATAGGAGCTTGTCATCAGCATCTACGAAGCTCCCTTTTACAAGGCTTAAGCTATGACCAGCTCCCCTCCACAACAGAGCTCGCCGTCACCCACCACGAGCTCGCTTATTCACGGATTCACGCTCAGACCATGTGGTCTTCAAGCACAGACCTTGTCGTCGCCCACCATGGAGCTAAGCCGTCCCCCACCACGGAACGTGAGGACGCAGGGTATAAGAAGGATTCCCACTCATGTAAATTTTAGTTCTCTTTCTCTCTCTTGATTCCCTAGTTTAGAGTCTTCGTTCATAGCATCAATACAAGGTGTCAGAACCTGCTATCTGATCGTAACACATACATTCTTTTCAGATAGCACAATGAAGCTTCCCAGTGATGATACATGAGATCTGAGTCTGGTTGAATGTCTTAGTAGACTTCTTTTTCGCTCAAGGCTATTAGAGATACAAGGTTCGTCACCATATCTGGGCAAAAAGCAACATGGTAAAGCCGATAAATACCTAGACCAAGAGAACCTTGGAAACCTATATCTACTTCACCATAGCCATGTATGAGAAGAGTGTTGTCTCCAGATAGAATCGAATCACTATGTGCTGCACCATTTAGGTTGATTAATTGTCGGGACTGGCTGAAAATATGCATACTAGTTCTAGAATTCACTATAGCACAGTTCCGCAGAGGGAATTCCTTGACAAGCTTGTCACTAGCCAAGAAAGAGCTCGTTATGTGTGCCATATGAGGTACTGAGAGTCAATTTTGTCTGATCTCATTGGGATGATCTTTGGATATGGGTTGTGCCTTAGGTGTTTGCACTATAGCCTTGACTTTGTCATCTGTGTTGATCCTTGAACAAGCAAGTCTTTGTTTAAATCTGTTGGGCTCTCACCCATCAGGACTTGTTTCAGGGAACACAAACTAACATCTGTCAACAGAGTGTCTTCCATAACAGATAAGACAATCCTTGACATTGAGATTATCAATCTCTTCATCATTTCTAGTGTCTAGATATGAGCGCTTATAAGATTGTCGTGACAAGCTCTCATTGTGCTCAATGGGGCGTCAGTCATGACGAATTGCTGTGCTTTCTGGTTTCGAGCTCGGTGAAATCGATCTTCTGGGCCATTCATAGTATGATCTTCATTAATCCTCTCTGGATTGAATATGACAAAGGCTTCTTCTTTCACTACTCTTCCCCCAGTGTGAGCGACACTCATCAGGGCCGCTTTTTGACGTAGCTCATTGGCTATGGTGTGAAAGTTGAGTACATTTGAAGAGATCTCTTTGCGGTGAGTTTTTCGGAATGAAGTGACCCAAGTGGCATGAGTATGGCAAAGAGCTGTTTCTAGGTCACTGACAAGCTTGAATGATTCAGTGATTTCATCTCCAGCCTCATGAGCTTTGGTGATTTTCTTCAGCCAATCATTGATCCAAGTGGCAAGCTCTTTGATGTATCGACTAGAGGAATTGTGAATGGACTGGTCATAATCATTCTTGTACTTGACCTTTAGAGCTTATTGTAATACTTTCCCAAGCTCCTTGGGTTTCATTGTGACGCCCGTCATATATAAAGAAAGACCTAACCTGTAAAACGAGGCGTGACAATAATCTAGTAACAGACTGCACGGGATAGGAGTCAATAGTAGCAGGGCGCGAAACCGTAGTTCAATTCAGCTTATAATTAATTATGGTCGCAAGGGTCGCTATGCTTCTACTCCTTCTTTCTTCTCTAACTTCCATACCTTGCGAATATTTCTACAATTCTCTATTCCGGCCTTCAAAGAGCCTAACATAATATCATTACAATGTGTTTTGACTTGTTATTTGACTAATTCCGATCACCGGAATGGCTAATGTATCTGGGCGTTTGTTTCCGTTATTTGGTTCATGAGTCACCACGGTGGGAGTGTGTGTTCTTGGAGTTCGAACTCTGCTTTCCCATATACCCACCGACCCCACTTGGAAGTGGGGCACGTGGGAGAGTGCTCTGCCTCGCCTAGAGCATTTTCAAAAAATTATTAGTATAGTGGGCGACCCACGGAGGCTGGGAAAGCAAGAGTTCTCAAGAGATTATTGATGATGTTATATATGTAGGCCTTCTTATTGGCTTGTACAAAGCTCGAAGCCCCAACGTATATTGCGATGTCGGCAGTATCTCTCGCTGGACGCGTGATTCGGCAGTACACCCTATAATATTGATGATATCTGTAAGCCTGTGGAACGAGCTGCCGTAGAGGATGAGAGCATCGGAACAGGATATCATCACAAAGAGCCATGGCGGTTGAGCCGACATGCATCACCTCGTGACGAGAGCCATGACCTCCACAGCTCCTCATGACCTGACTCCTTGGAAGCACAGGCAGTTATCTCCCACATATCCTTTACATTCAGCAAGGATCTTATATAAGGCAACAATGCGTCAGGCCTTCCGCTGATGCATATCTGGTGAGACATGACGATGTGTCCGTGCCTCACGCGATATGGCCCAACGTCCGTGACGAAGTCGCATCTGGTATTGTATCTATCTATTAGTCAGCATCGTGAGCCATGCCTCGGCCATAGCCGTGTGACATGAATAATGATATGCGTTTCAAAGTCCGTCGTTGATACCGTGCGCAGTGTTACGATCAGGTAGAAGGTCTGACACCTTGTATTGATGCTATGAACGAAGACTCTAAACTAGGGAGGAAAGAAAAAAAGAGAACTAAAACTACATGAGCAGGAATCATTCTTATACTCTGCGTCCTCACGTTGCGTGGTGGGGGACGGCTTAGTTCCATGGTGGGCGACGACAAGGTCTGTGCTTGGAGACCACATGGTCTGAGCGTGAATCCGTCAATAAGCGAGCTCGTGCTGGGTGACGGCGAGCTCTGTTGTGGAGGGGAGCTGGTCATAGCTTCAGCCTTGTAAAAGGGAGCTCCGTAGATGATGATGACAAGCTCATATGTCGCGTACTGACAAGAGAGCTTATGGAGGAGTACTGAGGAGCTCTGTGATGACGGTTACTGCTTAGATCTTAGGCACAACCGTCACACGCAGAGAGTAAGGGTATGTTTGTTTCGCTTGACCCAGCGCTGCAATCAGCAAAAATAACTGGGTCGCTGTATCTTTTTAGAGCTAAGAAATATTCTAAACTGCATTCAACATCGCCATAACGTGGTACATGGCAACAAAACAGCGCCGTCATGTTTGAACAATAATAACGATGTATTTCACGTATACTTGGCGTCTTAACTACTTTCAGACAGCATCTATGCCGAATACAGTTAACAAAATGGAGTTCATGTCTCGCAATCATCCGCTGTGACAAGACAGACTATGAGGTGGTTTAGCTAATCGGCACTGGAAACAAGATTTGCGCCCACACAAATGGAGGATGCGTCAACATTGTTTTCTGGGAGAAAACCAACGACAAAGCCATGACATCGAGACACCAAAATACGAAAAACAATACGGTGGTAATAGCAGCGACTGCTATTATGGACGCAATTGTACTGACAACCAACGTACTTGTCCAAATTGTATCTGACGACGTACAATCAGATGATATGCCGCACTCTACAATCCAACCTCCCGGAAATGACATCTCACGGTTGTTAGTGGTTAGGGGTTGGTTGGCACAAGGTGATGCGAGCAAGGACTCAATTCTATTGTAAGACTATCGCTTAGGGAAGGAAGAGAATCTACATGGCAGTCCGGCCACGGCCGAACTGCTTTTGTGGTCGCCGGCCTCCTGGCGACTGGTGTGCGCGCTACTGTTGCCTGGCCGACCTAGCCGAGTAGCGCGTCCAGTCGCCGTCTGCTCGGCGCTGGCCTGCTAGCCCCCAGAGTCGATACGCGTAGTGCGCCTGGCGCCCGACTGCTGCAGGCGCACTGCGCTCGAACTCTTCCGGGCGCAGCCTGGTCGGCGCTTGAGCGCCTTGCCCTATGATTCTCCTTGACTATAGCGGTCGCTGTCTAGACGGCGCCACAGCGCCGTTGGTCAATGAGCCATGATGTGTTCCAGCGCAGCTCGGGAGGCGTCGCTCCGCCTCCTGCCTAGCTGCCCCGTTACCACGGTATCCCGTCGACCTCAATGCAGGCGAACGTTTTACGAACTATCTGCTATTCGTTTATTCAGACCGCGATTTTCAGCAGGTCATGCGATTATCGAAGAGCTCGTTCAACGCTTTATGTGAATGGATGGAGCGACACACTCCTATTCGAGGAGGCAAACACATTAGCAAACGACAGAAGATTTTTCTGTTCATTTGGATATGCGCGCACAATAAAACCCAACGGCAGACGAGGTTCTTCTGGCGTCATTCTACGGAAACAATCAGCAGGATTGTAGATGAGGTATTGGATACAATGATGCTAGTCCATGAATACTTTGTTCGCCAACAAAATATTGAGGAGATGGCACCAGATATATTGAATTCTCCTAAACGCTACCCATACTTCAAGGACTGTATTGGTGCTATTGATGGCACACTCATACATGCTCATGTCCCAGCTACATTGGCCAAGCAGTATCGTTGCCGCAAGAGGTACACAGCACAGAACATAGTAGCATGTACCAACGACAATGGTACATTCAGCTATGTGTATGCTGGTTTGGAAGGCTCAATGCATGATGGAAGAGCATTGGGTTTTGCTGAAGCTGATGGGTTGACAGCCCCTTTGGGCAAATACTGATTAGCTGATGCAGGATTCAGTCAGGGTGGTGTGAGAGCCGGCTCCGGGCAACACCCAGAACCCTCCCTCACGATCGCGAGGCCCGCCGTCGCCCTCCGCCACAGCTCCTGACAGGATCCGACCGGATAGCGCACCACGGCTAAGGGAGACCTTTCAGACATCCCTTACATAAGGGATTGCTGTCTCACGCAAACACGGGAAGGGTCTCGGATGCGGTGCGCAAACGCTCGCCCTCTTCCGACGGGTCAGACAGGAGGACGGGACGGCCAGACAAACGGAGAGAAGCCTGTATGTTTTCTGTGTATATAGCCAGTGGCCCTGCGGCCACCTCCGTAGCTTTCCTCCTTCTCTCCTCCAGCTTTTGTTTCTCATACATAGAAGAATATACTGTAGCCGGCCTGTCCCTACACTCTGTCCTTCTTCCCCGTGACAGGTGGTGGTTACTTGATACCATATCAAAATACAAAGTATTATTTGAAGGAGTGGGGAGCAATGGAGACTAGACCTCAAAACAGGGAAGAATTGTTCAATCTACGACACAGTTCACTAAGAATCACAGTTGAGAAGATATTCGGCTCCTTTAAACGAAGATTGAAGATTGTCAAGGCTACAGCACCAGAATACAGCTTGTCTAAGCAAGTCAAAATTGTATACGCATTGACAGGACTTCATAACTTCATTGCGTACGCAAAGACGGACCCGCTTTTTGTCGCCGACGAAGCTGGTGATGACAATGATTTCCTGCTACGAACTGAGATCGGCACATGTGTTTTACCCAGATGGCAGCGGTCGGAGCAAGGCATGTTATTTTTAGTGCCGCGGAACACAGCTTCAAAAGAGGAGATGGATGCATTGAGAGATGAGATTGCGACTATGATGTGGATGGACTACTGTTCGTATAGCGAAGCGCGGGAATAGGATACAGAATGCCTGAATATTCATTCCAAATGCGACAAACACTATCCCTGTAGCCCCTCTGTGTCCCCTTGTGCATCAAATTCCAGTACGTCCGCTACATTGAATTCATTTTCTAGCAGTGTTCTGAGAATGCGCTCTGCTTCCTTCCCCAACTGTAGCCGACGGATTGCTAGGTAAGCTCTTTTATTAGTGGTGAGAAGAGATTCCAGACGTTGAGTCATGGTTTGGGCGACGACCTCCAATCATCTCGTTATATCATCATGGGTGGTGAGAATTCGACTTGGAGCTGTTATAGGTGACGAAGGTGTGGGCGAAGACGGTAGCGCAGTGGACATCATCGGACTTTCGAAATATGGTGTAATGTTTCTCGAAAGCGTCGTCGGTATAGTAGCATCAGAGGTATTAGAGACTTCTGCAACCCGACGTTTCTTCCCTGATCTCTGTACGCGCCCTGAAATGTTGGCAGCATGACCTCCTACCACATTTCCATCAGACATCCCCAGCGCCTCCTGACGACCCCGAACCATCATATGTTGAGGCCGTACCGAGAAATCCAACTCTCCTATATGCCCAGAAAAGTCACGTACTAATATTTTTCTTTGAGCCCGAATCTCTTGAGCCAATGCTCCTGTTGCGATGTTCTCACCAAACACCTCCTCGTATTGCGCCCATAGAGGCATTCCCCTCGTTTTAAGCCATCGATCTCTGACATTCGCTTTGATTGACAGATGTCTCTCCCACAATTGCTCTTCGGCAGTGATCGCTCCTGTTTCGAGGTTTAAAGTGAACGTACAGCCTGAATAGTTCGCAGTCATAAGTCGTTTATATGGCTTGAAGGTGAGATCGACCTCATTCTTGTACTTGTCATCGAGAATTGCGTCAGATAAGCCGCCAACTAACGTATACAGCCCCGATTCACAGAATTGTTGCTGGACGAATCTCCAAATGACAGCGCGGCCCTGTCCTTTGCTGACCTCCAATCGAGCTGGAGTAATCAGCCCTGCACGTTTTGCCTCGCAGAGCGTCAAAATGAAGTAAACCACAGCTTCATTGGACCAGCTGTATATCTTAGGCGTCAACGGTGGTGGTAGCGCATTAGCCCAGTGTAGGAGGGTCGCATCGCGGATATATCCTTCAGGGGGGTATATAAGCATCGTCTGCTCTGCAGCAGTTACGATACTCGGGGTAGTCGTACGCGTTTCATGGTCGGAGGCATCTGAGATTTTGTCAAGTTAGCGCCGCTGTACCGATGCTCATTGCAATCGCCTACCTTGAGTTCCGTCCATCCTGGCCTCAAACATGCTTGAAATAGCCTCCATTTGTGTCGCGATGCTTATGTGTGTTTCATGGATTGGATTCCGACTATGTGCAAGGCACGTAGATTTTTAGGTCTGTTTGTGGGCACTGGGAGGGCATAGAACGCCTGTCATCGCATTTGGATTAGTCGGTCGGACATGTACTTTGGATACATCGTTAGTTTTCACTTTCGTTCTAGCTGTAATTCGATTAGTATAGTGGATTCGAATGTACTAAAGTTGCGAACTTCACGAATCTGAACTGCGAACCAAACACGCCATAAGGCCTACTCCAAAAAAACTGCTTTGTGGCTTCTTAACGCAAATCGAGTTCATTTGTCTCAGTGTCAGATCTCACACATTCTGTTTTCAACACGGCTTGAGACAATGACTGCAGACAGTCCAGAGCTTCAGAACAAGACTATACGTGGCAGCGAATAGCCTGTATTGAAGTCCATATCCTATAAGTAGCAGCTCGAACTGCAAGTTCATAGCATTGGAACATCACGAACGATAATTTTGCAACAGGCATGTCTGTTGTGATTGAAACACCCCGAGGCTTGGAATGGTCTATGGTTCAACGAACACCCACTTACATTTGGTGAGAACTAGTGTACTTTTTTTCAACCTCGCTTTCATATCAAACATCACGTGCTTCAATGTGAAGCAACACCAATACGCCATGTCATAGAACTACTTGTACCAGTTGAGCATATGAAGAAGATACGATGAGATATAAGAGAAACACATATCGGTGACTGATATACCATAGTTCAAATGGGGTTATATTACGCTCAGTATAATTCGTCTGAGCTAGCAACGAAGCCACAATCATGGAGAAAAAGAAACAAACGAAGAATCACGGTAGCTGTCACGAATAATGACACGGGAAGTGACAGATTCAATGCATGGATCGTGCGCCACTCCATGGCTTCAAGACCGTTACGGAGCTTCAACTTTTAAAGTCATGAACTAGTTTGGAAGTACAACAAGTCAGCATGATTCACTACTTTTATAATGCAGGGGTATCTCACTGCATTCTACGATCACATTGCGAGAACGAATTCTGGACAACGAATCCTTCTTATATCGGATAACTTCTCAGAACACGTGGCAGCGATGCGGTTGACTCCTCCATCAAGTAATATCATCATCGATTTCCTTCCTCTGAACATCGCTTCAGTGTATCAACCATGTAACATGGGAATCATTCGTACTCTCAAGGCATACTATAAATGGCGCTTTCTTCTGTTCATCACTCAGAACATTAACAGAAACGTGGATACTGATGTTGACACTATCATGAATCTTTGTCATGCATCAAATTCGATTTCAGAGCACTACTACACCACCATAAAAGTTGAGACCATTGTGAACTGCTGGGGGAAGTCAACACTTATAAGTGACGGAGGCGTGGAGTTGGAATATCAGCAGATACCACCAGATCTTGTTCAAGTGCACCAAGATGCTTCGCAGATAGTACAGCATATGCTAACAGTGGAAGAACTGCTTAACTCTGACAATGAAGACACTCCTCCAGTGCTGCCAGTCACTTCTAATGATGTATTGGAAATAGTGGTCGAGGACCACTTCAATGAAAAAATCCCCGAGCCTTCAACGGAAGAGGCTGCGCCCGAGCAATCATCAGAATTAACTTCCCAACTGGCAGTGGCTTTGTTGTTGAGACTACTTGACTATGCAGGTATAAGTCCGGTTTTCACTCAAGCTCATATCCTGTGAGGGCCGGCTCCGGGCACCACCCAATGGACCATACTCATGGTCGCAAAGCCCGCCGTCGCCCTTCATCACAGTCTCTGACAGTTCCGACCGGAAATCACACCATGGCTAATGGGGACCTTCGGACATTCCTTACATGATAAGCGGTTGATGTCGTACGCAAACACGGGAATGGTCTCGGATGCAGTGCGCAAACGCTCACCCACTTTCGACAGGTCAGATAGGAGCATGGGACTGCCAGATAAACGGAGAGAAGAAGCCTGTATGTTTTTTGTGTATATAGCCGGTGGCTCTGCAGTCACCTCCGTAGTCTTCTTTCTTCTCTCCTTAAGCTTTTGTTTCCAGTAGATAGAAGAATATACTGTAGCCGGCCAGTCCCTACACCCTGTCTTTCCTCGCCGTGACATATTCTTTCTCAATGGGAGATAATTGACTCTATTCACCGCCACCCAGCCTGGGCCTCGTTAGGGGGGGAGGGGGTGTTTGTGGTCTTCTTTTTCCTAAAAAAAAACGAAAGCGTTTTTTTTACATAATTTCTCATTGTCGCTTCACTCTCGTCGCCTTCACCATCACTGTGGTTTCTTCTTAAACCCCTCCATGATGCTTACACACTTTATTGCCGCATTTACCCTGACCGATCAGTGGCCGTGGGCGGTACAGATCACTTAAGTTGGCTAAGCCATATAGAGGTTAAGGCAGGATCCTATTCTCAGCATGCAGAATCCAGTCAAAACGTCGTTTTTGGTGTTTCTCCTGTTTCTAATGCCCAAACAACTCTCCGATCTAGTTTATACAAGTTGCCCGAAGCCTCCTTCCTTCTTGGGGGTCTGGGGACCGCGCGGGCAGGTCAAATTTGACCCCCCGGGGTCTCAAAGATGCCCGGCGCTCATGCCATTCAATACATGTATGAATCGAATCAATACAGGCCTAAAATCCGACACTTTGACCTGTTCAACGGGGACCCGAATTGGTATCCGGCGACGTGAGGCACGTAATTGTTGAGAAACGTGAAATTCGGAACTGTAGTCTGATGGTTAGATGTTGTTCAGTTGCCCTGGTGACCAAACCTACACTTTAAAGACAAAAAAAACACAGATATGGACTTAACCTGCCCAACAAATTCCTCTAATATCTCAACAACTTCGTGATGTTGTTGCCCTGCGATGACCCTCAGGATAAGGCTGACCGTGTTGCATCCTGGCCTCTTATTGCTTTTCAGCAATCAGGCTAGTCAAACTAAACCTGGCAGAGTATTCCCACGTCAGAACCAGGATGTTGCAAGGGGTATTCGCCCTTGCTACCTGTGATGACTCACAAGATAGGGGTGACCGTGTTGCATCCTGGCCTCTTGTTGCTTTTCAGCAACAAGGCTAGTCATCCAAACCTAATGGACTTCTCCAACAGCAACATGACCAGTTCAAGGCATCAGCGGACCGTCAGAAAAATCGAAGTGGGGTACGAAAGAAGGCGGCGGAGAGGCCGAGTCGGCCAGAGAGGAGAGCGGCGAGGAAATAGGCGAGAGCGGTACAGTGGAGGTAGGGGGCACGGGCAGCGGTGAAGAAACGAGCGGCACCCTGGAGGTAGGAGGCAACAGCGGCGGCAAGGAAGACGGTATCCGTAAGGGAGGTGCCACCGGCGGCAGAGAGGGGGATGACAGCGGCGGAGGTCGCATGGTACTCAATGTACCCTCCAACCTTTGTATCCTGGCCTATTGCCGTGCCCTTTTTGGAGGTTAGTCATACCTATACCTATGGCTTCGCGGGCTGTTTACTTATCTTTCCTCCCGCAACGTGGTCACCTCTTCTCGCAAGGAGCTCATCTCCTCTCCGAACCTGTTGAGGGCCCGCCTCAGCTCCCCAAATTCCTGTCCCTGATGATCGGCAGGTTTCTCCGTCACCAGGGGCTCTTCTTCAGGTAACGGCACTAGCGCCGCGAACTACGTGGGGGCCTGGCGGCGGGTGACACATCCAGAGATGACCCTATCTGGCGCATGCTCAGGGTCATTTCTGGATCTTGGTCAAAGAGGAGGGATTGATAAAGGACCTTGTTGTACTCTACATATGGTTAACGTACGATAAGACAATGTGAAGTTGGGAAAAAGGGCACAACCTAGGTATTCGGTGGCAAGCGTGAAGGTGATGCTTATATCATGAGTGTGTCGTGGGCAATAATGCCCCCAACCTGTTGAACAACGAGATCTCATGCCCAGCGGTGCCTCCCAGACCGCCGTTTGGCAAAAGAATTGATGTTTGCCAGCGAAATATGCCATATCGACGCCTTTTAAGCTCTTTGACGCGTCGGGAGTAGACGAGTGTTGTTTATCGTGGCAACTTGCCTTGCCATAGCAGTCTTGCCAAGCGACTCCATTTTATGGTTCGAGCAACTGCCAAGCCTGCAGGCATAATCCGCTCACATCCAGAGGTGACTCTGACCAATCAGATTACGGGGATTTAGTCAAAAGTTCCCAAAAGTGGGCATAAATTTGGCCGACTCCCATGTTGAATGCAGTTGTAGAGCCTCTGCCGGAACACAGCGTTTTTGAACGATTCTGCTTCCTCCTACGAAGCCATTCTGCCCTCCATTTGCCCACAAGGCAACTTTAGATAACTTGATTCTCACACAGTATTGCACAGTCCATTTGGCAAGCTATTCGGAGACACCAATATCAATATTTTGCTGCTAAATCTGTCGCGTCACAGTGCCTGTACGGAGGAGGGCGGCCGGAATTGCAATATCTGGTCATATAAGTAATCTAACATGTGGTCTGATTGCCGAATCGCAACCTGCATTTGACCTGCCAAGATCAATAGCGCGTTTTATCCATGAGAGAGGCACATCAAGATGAGCCGGCAATGTCATCCCGGGGGATATCTGGCATATCCTCGCCGCCAGCTTCGGGTCCAGAAGCCCTGGATATCGCTGGCCTGATTCCGATATCCACCCCTGGCCCGTACACATGGTCTGCAGCGGCTGGTTGTACAACTTGAGTATCGTGATTTGTTACGTTTAGGTCACTTCTACAGTCACTCTTGCGATTTATCGCTTGTTCACAATGTCTTATTTGCGTTGCCCCGCCAGCGTCAGCTTCCTGCAATCTCCGGGTCAACTCTGATTTTCATCCCCCAACGCGCAGACCACGTTCCCTGCACAGATCCCTCAGCACCTTGTTCGTAAGTGTGGAATAGTCAACTGATGTGGAATCGGCATTGGCATCCCCATTAAGGGCAGAGATATCGTTGGTACGGCGTTCGGGTGGGAGATATCAGTAGGCCAACCTTAGTTGGCCTTAATTCATGCCTTTGATACTTATTAGGCGATTCTCTCGACCGTCAGAATGGATCGAGATGCCTGTTTTTTTGAACAATCCTGCGACCATGGACCTATTCTGGGGTTGGGAGACCCTCTCCCAGGCCTTGGCAACAATATTACGGGCAATAATCCTCCTATCGCGGATGGACTATCGTACATGGGTCGTACCTGACTGATCGAGGCGGTCAAGATACAGATCAGCCTGTTCCCGAAGCCACTTTTTGAAGCGGCCGTTGAACTCCACATCAATGGACTGTAGATATCTGGTTAAATCTGGCGGGATGAGGGCCATAGTTATATTGAACTCCTTGAGGGTGTCTTAGATTTTTGGTGTTTTGTGGAAGCTAGTCATGTCGATAACCAGCAGCCATTCCCGACCTTCCATATACACTGCCAGTCTGGTCCTGATTCACTCCTCAAATAGAGTCTCGTTGTTGTACGTGGTGTCAGTGAACTTGACTTCAACGCCAGAGTGATACAGTGATTGCTCTCTTGACTGTATGTTGCCTTTGCCGTGGAATATGATTACAGGTCTGAAATGGTAACTATCATAAGATTCCCCGTCGCCAACAATAGCCAGAACCAGTGTGGCCTGATATTTTGACTAACCGCTCCTTTCTGACCTGCCCTGAAGGGACTGGGTGCCCTTGTGATCAAACGTTAAGCCATCCATGAATGTGAAGGGCATATGGGTTTCATCCAGATTGAAGATGAGGTGAGGAGGAAAGTGTTGGAGGCTGAGGCCCACAAGTGGGTCACTCATCAAGGTAACCCTCATCTATGATTCAGCCATTCGGGAGTTGTGCCGCACAAACTGCAGGAACTCATTCATACTATCGACTATCTCTTCAGGCACCCTCGTGGAGGCGTGGGTAACCCTGCGATGCGTGATTTGGAACCTCTTTAGGAAGCCTCTGAACCAACCATTGGAAAAAACAAACCCATCGGGGCCTTCGGGGTACAGATCAGCAAAAAGTGCTACTGAACGCCCCGAAATCAGCTTCGCTGGACTAGCGGGTGACCCTGCCTTACAGAACAGAACTCCGAGTATAACCTGGCCTCCAAATCTGGCCAGCGGGGGTTGTATCTACGTGCTCGTCTTCGCGGCCCTTGCCAAATCTCGTGTGACGCGGGTCGTATATAACTAAAGACCTAACCTGTAAAACGAGGCGTGACGATAGTCTAGTAACGGACTGCACGGGATAAGGGTCAAATAGTAGTGAGGCGCGGAAACGTAGTTCAATTCAGCTTATAATTGATTATGGTCGCAAGGGTCACTATGCTTCTACTCCTTCTTCCTTCTCTGACTTCCCGGGCTTGCGACCTTCTTTATAATCCTCTCCTCCGGCCTTCGAAGGGCCTAATGTAATATCGTTATAGTGTATTCGGGCTTGTTATTTGGCTAATTCCGACCACCGGAATAGCTAATGTCTCAGGGCGTTTGGTTTCGTTGTTTGGTTCGTGAGTCACCACGGTGGGAGTGTGTGTTCTTGGGCTTTGAACTCTGCTTTCCCATATACCCACCGACCCCACTTAGAAGTGGGGCACGTGGGAGAGTGCTCTGCCCCGCTTAGGGTATTTCCGAAAAACTATTAGTATGGTGCGCAGCCCACGGAGGCTGGGAAAGTGAGAGTCCTCAAGAGATTATTGATGACGTCTTAGTGGCGTGAGACTCGGGATTCATCCTGAGCCTAGAAGGGCCCTTCGGGGACCTAACGATAACTGTAGGCCTTCTTATTGGCTTGTACAAAGCCCGAAGCCCGAACGTATAGTGCGATGTCGGCAGCGTCCCTCGGGGGACGGGTGATTCGGCAGGACCCCCATAGTAGTGATGGCACCTGTAAGCCTCTGGAACGAGCTGCCGTAGAGGGTGAGAGCCCCGTAACAGGTCATCATCACCAAGAGCCACGGCGGTTGAGCCGACATGCATCACCTCGTGATGAGAGCCATGACCTCCACGGCTCCTCCGGGCCTGACTCCCTGCGGGCACAGGCGGTTATCTCCCACCTATCCTTCACACTCAGCAAGGATCATATATGGGGCAACAGGGCGTCAGGCCTTCCGGGGATGCATGTCTCGTGAGACACGACGACGTGTCCGTGCCTCACGCGATGTGGCCCAACCTCCGTGACGAAGGGGCGTCCGGCATCGTATCTGTCGACTGGTTAGCATCGTGAGCCGTGTCCCGGCCTTAGCCGTGTGACATCAGCTCCCCCTTTCTCAAAGGGCGTCTCGACCGATATGCTAAGCCTTGACCACCGATTATGTCTTTCGTGATTAGGGGAGCCGCTGCAGCTGAGAGGACTATGCCATAGTGTGGAAGCCAGGTTGACTCTAGCTCTCCTTCAGCACCAGAAGGTCCAGCAGCATTCTGACTCGGGCCTCACTACTCAAGAGATGATAGGGTTCGCTGGTGAACTATCGCTGAGCTGCCAGAGGCTTAGTGAATATGGCCACTACCCAAGGGGAATTGAGACAATCGGCTATCGGCTTAACACATCGGTATAAGGAACGGTACTTGAAATCTCAGTTCTCGCAGTCATGGGCCTGATCACTGGACATCGCTCTTGGGCTTGAAGAGAGGCTCGCTTGTGAGCCCTCCATTGAACTACCGCTAGACATATTGAGAAGAGAACCAAGTACTTTTTATAATATAACTAAACATGAATCAGCATACAGTCTAAATACAAAGGGGCAATCTGAACTCTCCATCTTAACTCTCCTCCTATCCTGTAACCCGGCCATGCCTTGGCTTCGTAGGATGCCTGGAATGAAACTCGCGCAGGGCATCCATCGCTCCTTCACTGTCGAAATGCTCGATTGGTTCCCAAGTCCAATGCTTCTTCTCCGGCCATCCTTCCCATTTCACCAGGTACTTGACGGTGTTCCTGACCTTCTCTGAGTCCATGATGGCGTCAATTGTATATTCCTCCGACTCTATCGGCCCTGCTTCCCTCAACACCTGCATTGGATCCGGTCGACCACGGGACCCTTCTCGGTATGGCTCGACGAGGGAGACATGGAAGGAGTTATGGATTCTCCATGTCGACGGGAGCTGTAGACGGACAGCGGTTGGCGAAATGACTTGCTCAATCTCGAACGGTCCTAACATTTTCTTGTCGAGCTTCTTAGCTGGCCGTTTAGTCTTGATATGTCGAGCGTTGAGCATGACCAGGTCGCCTTTGGCGTAGACAGGACTGTCCTTCTGTCGCGCATCGGCCCAAGCCTTTATTCGTTCTCGGCTTTTCTCCAGGTGTCGTTTGGCGTCCTCGTGCACTTGTGTCATCCAGTGGCTGTAAAGCTGGCTTCCAGGGTTCCGGACTTCTTCGATTGGCGGGTTCGTGGCGGCAGGGTGATAGCCGTAGTTGGCGTAGAAGGGCGACATACCGATCGATGTAGACGACGAATTATTATAGGCGAATTCAGCGGTCGCCAACAAGTCCTCCCAGTTGGACATCTCGTAGTTGACAAACGCGCGTAGGTATACTTCCAGCGTCTGATTGAGGCGTTCCGTTTGACCATCTGTCTGCGGATGAAACGCTGTACTCATGCGAGGTTTGACCCCTACGAGCTTCAGGAAGTCTTGCCAAAGGCGAGCTGTAAACCGTGAATCGCGATCTGATATGATGTCAAGAGGAATTCCGTGGAGCCGCCAGTATGTCCGGGCAAATATCTTGATGAGGTGTTCTGTGGTTTTCTCATTCACTTTTAATGCGACAAAGTGTCCCATTTTAGTGAAGGGGTCCACCATCACCCAGATAGAGTCACATCCGTTAGATATTGGCAGATCGGTAATGAAGTCCATCGCTACAGACTGCCAGGGCTTGTAGTGCAGCTGCATAGGCTGCAACAGTCCGTAACTCGCATGCTGGGGAGCCTTGATCTCTTGACAAGTGCGGCATCCGCGCACGTATTCACGCACCGATTCTTCCAGCTTGGGCCACCAGAAACTTCGGGTAATGAGCTCCATCGTCTTGTCCATGCCTAAGTGACCAGCAATTCGAGTGTCGTGTTCAGATTCCATTATTTGTCGTCGAATGTCGGTAGGGGCGTAAAGGCGATGTTTCCGGTAAAGCACGTCACCAACCAATTCCATCTCGGCAGCGGGCTTTTGCACATATGCTTGGTACTCCGGGTCGGCGAGAGCGGCTTTCTTTACTTTGACGATGAAATCCTCCTTCCATGGCTGCACGGGAATGCTGGCGATACGGGCCGAAGTGACCAGTGCGCATGCGGAGCTTCGAAACATAGGCCCCACTGAGTTGCTGAAATGTTTATCTTGCAAGACCGACGTTATAGGCTGGTCTTCAGCTCCCCCTTTCTCAGGCCGATGTTGTGGCAGTCGAGACAAAATATCGGCCTTTTCATTCTGTTTACCAGGGCGGTAATTAATAACGAACCAGAATGAGGACAACTGTTGTGACCATCGTGCTTGTCGGCGGTTGAGGACTTTGGCGGTGACGAAGTAGGCGAGATTTTGGTGATCCGAGTATACTTCAACCTGGTGCTTGCTGCCTTCCAGATAGTGTCGCCATTTGCCGAAGGAGTCGACCACTGCAAGCAGCTCCTTGTCGTGGATCTCGTAGTTCATCTCCGCGGGGTGTAATTTCCGCGAATGATAGGCCACAGGCCGGAACTTCCCATCGTCGCCTTTCTGCGATAGAACTGCCCCCAGCGCAAAGTCGGATGCATCAGTCTCCACGTGGCTAATTTTGTCAGGATCGAAATGGGCGAGAACTGGGGCAGAGATGAAGCAGGCCTTCAGCGCCTTGAAGGCGACTTCAGCCTCAGGGCTCCATTTCCACGTACGAGCATCAGAACTATTGGCATCGGTAATCGGCTTGGCCAAGTGTGAGAATCCTTTGATGAACCGACGGTAGAAGTTAGCAAAGCCTATAAAGCTTTGCGACTCTTTGAGCGTCTTGGGCGACTGCCATGCCAATATGCAGTCAACCTTATCTTGTGACATGCCAATGCCTTTGATTCCGACATTGTATCCAAGGAACTCGACTTCCTGAACCCGCCACTTGCATTTGCGGGGTGCGACTGCTAGGTGGTTCTCTGTCAAACGCCGGAGGACCTCTTTGACCAGCCGATCATGGTCCTCCACTGAGTCTGCATAGATGAGCAAGTCGTCCAGATAGATCAGAACCCCAGCATCAAGCAAGTCCCTGAAGATGTGGTTCATCATGGACTGAAACGTGGCGGGGGCGTTGAGCAATCCCATCGGCATGACCGTGTATTCAAAGAGCCCATACTTGCAACGGAAAGCCGTCTTCCATTCGTGACCCTCCTTGATCCGTACCAAATAGAACCCCGACTTCAAGTCAATCTTGGTAAACCACTTTGCTGAACGAAGACGGTCTTGCAGTTCTGAGACAAGCGGGATCGGATAATGGACAGGTATAGTACCCTTGTTGCATCCTCGGTAGTCGACGACAGGTCGTAGCGGGTCTTTAGGGTCCTTTTTCTCGACAAACATCAACGGGGCAGCGCATTAGGATTCTGACTTCCGGATCTTGCCTGTCTTAAGCATCATTTCTAACCATGGCTTAAGCACGGCAAGCTCCCGTTCGCTCATCGCATAGAGCGGACCAAAGGGTGGCGTGAATCCTTCCTTGAAATCAATGGCATGATCCCATGGCTTGTGATCTGGCAGGCGGCTAGCGGCTTCTTCCGACATGATAGGCACAAACTCTCGAAATTCAGGCGGTACCGCCTCCAGGCTTTTTTCTGTCGCTTCTTCTAAGGTCTGTCGGTCATCCAGAGCTTTCTTTACCAGCTCTGGGATTGATGCTATATGGAGCGTCCCGGGGGATTGAGTCAATACGATGCTGCTCGTACAATGTCGCTGGCAGTTTTCTGATGCGAACCGGATCTTTTCGGATTTATCGAAGAAGTATGATGGCGGATGTTCTTCTAACCACCACTGGGGAAGAATGATATCGCATTCTGCATCCAAGCCGCTGACTTCAAAGCTAACTCGCGTGTAGTGGTCGTCTTGATGGCGAAGGACAAGGCTGTCGGTGAAATACTTGCCCGCAGATGGTACTGGCTTGCCGTCAAATCCAACTGTCTCCCGTGGATGTGTCCGTCTCACCAATGGCAAGTTCCATTCTTTGGCTCGGGTCATGCTCATGACTGGCACGCTGCTACCGGTATCCAGAAGCACCTTCACGGGCTGTTCAGTGCCAGACAACATGAGCGTCATCATGACTATGGGTCGAGCCCCGACTTTTGGCTCAGCCGGAGCTGCAGGTACTGTGGCGGCAATGGAAGGTTGGTACTTCCGTTTTAATGCAGCAATGACACCCTTATCAGGCCTAGGTGTCGCACGGGGTGTATCGTGGAGGCCGATTAAAAATCCGAGTCGCTATCTTCTTCATGGAAGTATTCCAGCGGCTCAGCTTCCTGCATCACGTCGTCGG
>JAJFDI010000194.1:0-25648 GCA_028637685.1 Xylariaceae sp. X3-2
ACCGGGTAGGCAGGTAAAGAGATGGAGCGAAGGAAACCAAAGGGGCGGGTCACCTACCCGGTGGCTACCGGGTAGGTCCGGCGAACCTTTCGGCACCTGGCGACGGGGCGCAGCGTGGCACGGACCAGCGCACGGGCGCTCGTGCCGCACTTAGGTAAATCGACCCGCCCGGCATGTAAACTAGCGTTTCTTCTCCTTCTTTCTTTTTTTTCCTCAGCTTAGTTAATTTCTACACACCATACCTTCATTTACCAGCACTGCCTGGGTGAGAGTTATCGTGATTCCTAACAGATCTATCAGTAGGCCCACAGCTTAATCTGATACAGGCTCGATCTCAGACGTTGCAAATTGATCCACCAACTAATGCAATTGTCACTACTTCCACCGTTGCTACAAACTTTGAACCTGCCCCACATCGGCCACCAAAAAGAAGACTCTCGCAGCCATCCGGTGGAGCTTCCAATCAAGCTTCCACACCGGGTACCCCAGGAAATGAACCAGAATCCAGCACCAGTCGCGCACCAAAGAGAGCTCGAGATAACCCATCCATGTCAACATCCACTACTGATTTCAGTGAGGTAGCAAGACAACATACGGAGAGGATGCAGCAAATGGTGAACGAGTTTACTGTCACACGGCTAAGGCCGGGACACGGCTCACGATGCTAACCAGTCGACAGATACGATGCCGGACGCCCCTTCGTCACGGAGGTTGGGCCACATCGCGTGAGGCACGGACACGTCGTCGTGTCTCACGAGACATGCATCCGCGGAAGGCCTGACGCCCTGTTGCCCCATATATGATCCTTGCTGAGTGTGAAGGATAGGTGGGAGATAACCGCCTGTGCCCGCAGGGAGTCAGGCCCGGAGGAGCCGTGGAGGTCATGGCTCTCATCACGAGGTGATGCATGTCGGCTCAACCGCCGTGGCTCCTTGTGATGATGACCTGTTACGGGGCTCTCACCCTCTACGGCAGCTCGTTCCAGAGGCTTACAGGTATCATCACTACTATGGGGCGTCCTGCCGAATCACCCGTCCCCCGAGGACGCTGCCGACATCGCACTATACGTTCGGGCTTCGGGCTTTGTACAAGCCAATAAGAAGGCCTACAGTTATCGTTAAGTCCCCGAAGGGCCCTTCTAGGCTCAGGACAAATCCCGAGTCTCACGCCACTAAGACGTCATCAATAATCTCTTGAGGACTCTCACTTTCCCAGCCTCCGTGGGCTGCGCACCATACTAATAGTTTTTCGGAAATGCCCTAAGCGGGGCAGAGCACTCTCCCACGTGCCCCACTCCTAAGTGGGGTCGGTGGGTATATGGGAAAGCAGAGTTCAAAGCCCAAGAACACACACTCCCACCGTGGTGACTCACGAACCAAACAACGAAACCAAACGCCCTGAGACATTAGTTATTCCGGTGGTCGGAATTAGCCAAATAACAAGCCCGAATACACTATAACGATATTACATTAGGCCCTTCGAAGGCCGGAGGAGAGGATTATAAAGAGGGTCGCAAGCCCGGGAAGTTAGAGAAGGAAGAAGGAGTAGAAGCATAGCGACCCTTGCGACCATAATCAATTATAAGCTGAATTGAACTACGTTTCCGCGCCTCACTACTATTGACCCTTATCCCGTGCAGTCCGTTACTAGACTATCGTCACGCCTCGTTTTACAGGTTAGGTCCTTAGTTATATACGACCCGCGTCACATTGAGCCATTGTGGCCAACTTGGTGAATGAAAATGAACAAAGCACACAAGAATATTGAATGAAATGATAAGAGTAAAAATCGAAGAAGTTGAGAAAAGTTCAAAAAACAAACTAACCATTAGGCCAAACAAGAAGTCAAGATAGTAAATATATTCACATTACAATATATATATTACTCAAGATTAGTTTAGTATAAGTGAACATCGAGTGTGAACCATTGGTGGAACTTCGTCTATATTTTCATGACTTGAGGGTTTCAAAATACAGAGTCGGAAAACAAGACTACTAAACTGAGGTTCAAGTACACCAATATCAATGCAACAAAAAATAATAGAATCCAAAAACTACCTAGCTGCATATATCTACACTCATTAGAATACACAACTTGCAAAGAGAAAAGAAAAGTCACGATGTAGTCACTGGTTCATCTGATACATATTATAATCATCTTACCCAGTATGTAACGGAGCAGATAGAAGAGACTCATAGATGATGATCGAATTGAGCTAAAATATAATGATATCAAAATTCGTCACCAGCGTCTGACCACCAATTAGGCAAGGACATTAGTATGCTTGCGACAACCGGTCGCTATGCGCACTATGACTGGCACTGTCATAACCTGAAAGGGTATAGGGCGAGACGAATGGTAACAGGGCGTGTACTCATCCATGTCGGCTAGAAAACAGTAGTGCCCACTGGACACCAACTAGTATATGATCATAAAAGCAGTTCAGCCACTGCCGAACTACAATATAGATTCTCCTTATCTTCTTAGGCGATAGAATTATAACACAAACGAGTCTTTACTTACATCACATTGCGCGATCCCTCTTAACTCCTAATATACTCACAATGTTATGTAATATCATATTTATGTAATTATATAAAAACATTATGTCAACCGTGATAAAAATATGTATAATTACATATTTTTTGATTATTTATCCTAATTATAAATATTTTTTGACAATTATTCATCATTTTTCAGGATTTATCAAAAACGATAAAGTTTCATTTTTTTTAAAATTTTTTAATCATATTTTATGAAAGCTTAATTTTTAAATATTTTTTAATTCAGTTTTCTCCTATATATTCATCAATCTATCTACATCCGCCATCTGCATCCACCATCAGCATCCGTCATATGCATCCATACACCTCTTTCATTGACGGATAAAACTGGCCGCATGCGGCAAAACGCCCCATTTTTACGTCCTAAATAGGCAAATTGCGCTGTTTATGTGGGTAATCTTCCAGAATTGACCTGAAATACATCTGTGAATGCTGCTAGCTCCGTTTTTCTCAATGTACCCTTCCGCCCTTTACCGTTTCCTGTTTAGGAGGTTTCCGTAGCGTGCGCGCCGTTTTTTTAGTGGTCGGACTACTCTATATTCGACCTAGCCCGATAAATTCGGTACCAAACCCGCTTTTACCAGTTGCATCCAGCTGCTGCACCCGGCTACCAAACAGGGCCTAAGAATTACTAATTACGATCAGGTGACATTTTATCGGTGGCAGAGGCACGCGAGACGGTTAAAAAACGTGTCGAAAATGAAGAATTCAATGCGCATAACCTGCTGGAGGCAGTGATTCAAAAGCGGCGTAGAATAGGGAAACGTGCGTATAGGGAAGTAGCAAAAAAGGGAAAGCATAAACGGCAGATCAGTGAATTAGAACCTGCGGAAGTCATAGATTCGAAGGGTACGAGGCTACTGCAGAAGTTTTAAGTTTATACGAAACTCAATTCCATATAGAAGACTGCTGGCGGATTAGGTGTACCGGCGGCTTGGGTGTCCAGCACCAACTTTAGTTGGGGAGCGCTCGCCGTGTCCAAATAAGCAGGTCGTGGCACGGTTATTATCTAATCATTTTCACCACCACTCAAATTCTTTCATACAAATTTTTCTAAACACCACTTCCATTCTTCTTTCAACTTCTTCATTATAACCACATCTCACCATCCTACATCACAATCTTACTTCCATTGCTACCATGACCTGACACTGACATCCCGATCGACAACAAAGGCCAGTACCCAATTGGGTACTGACATTATGACAATCTCCCACTTAGTGTGGTTGACACTCACGCTACTCTCAATGAAGTTTATCTAACTTCCCTTCAACGTACCACGTGTGCGCTTGATCAGCTACACACAGGCAAGATCAGTAGTGTGCGCCAAATTATTGAGGCATTCCAGGTATGTAAATTATTACGTCCCTATCATCTTCATCTCCCCCATATTTATCGATCTCCCGCGTCAATCCGCACCTACATCCCCTTTACCTCTATCAATCTCTCGCCTCGATCCGCGACTACATCTCCCTCATCTCTATCGATCTCCCCTGTCGATCCACAACCACGTCCCCCTTCCCGTTCCCTGTGCGCCGAACGACAATTCGCGCCTACCTCACCCCTTCTCCTTCTCCGTCCCAGTTCTCGTTCTCTGCACACCGAACGACAATTCACACCTACCTCGCCCTCTCTCTATCCGTATTGTTACGATCAGGTAGAAGGTTCTGACACCTTGTATTGATGCTATGAACGAAGACTCTAAACTAGGGAAGCAAGAGAGAAAGAAAACTAAAATTACATGAGTAGGAATCCTTCTTATACCTTGCGTTCTCATGTTCAGTGGTGGGGGACGGCTTGGCACCATGGTGGGCGACGACAAGGTCTGTGCTTGGAGACCACATGGTCCTAGCGTGAATGTGTAGATAAGCGAGCTCATGGTGGGTGACGACGAGCTCTGTTGTAGAGGCGAGCTGGTCATAGCTTCAGTCTTGTAAAAGGGAGCTCCGGAGATGATGATGACAAGCTCCTATGTCACGTACTGACAGGAGAGCTCATGGAGGAGTAGTGAGGAGCTCGGTGATGACGGTTACTGCTTAGATCTTAGGCAGAACCGTCACAACCACTATCCAACACACACTGCGTTTTCTAGCAGATAACCCTGACCACAGCGTTCGCGCCGCCGCGCAGCTGTTCGCAGTATCCCGAAGCACGCTACAGAATTGCATGAACGGAACCGGGCCCTTGAAAGGGCAACCGTCGCAACGAAAGCTGTTTTCCGACGCAAAAAAGAAGGCCATTTACAACGATATTGATCGTTTAGATCGTATAAATCTAGCTGTGCGGCCTGAATTTGTGCAAGACATCGCAAATGCAATCCTCGAAGCAAAACATGATCAGACCAGTACAGAGCCTCCACCAACAGTGGGAAAGGATTGGCATGCGCGTTTTTGCAAGAGAAATGGGTACTTTCAAAGGAAACAGAAGACTTTGGAAACAGCGCGTGAATTTGCAGAGAATGTTGAAGTGGTGAGAGGTTACTTTGAGAAGTTAGGAACAGTGTTGATGAATGAAGGGGTGACAGCAGATGATATATGGAATATGGATGAGACGGGGTTCAGAATAGGAGTGGGAAAGAATCAATTGATTGTGACAAAGAGGAAACGAGCTCACTACTTTGGGGTACCGGAGAATAGAGGGTCGGCGACAGCGATGAAGCAGTGTTGGCAACAGATCTCGTGATACCTGGTTTTTAATACTCACAGGGACTACACACCTTGGACAGTGGTACGCACAAAACCTCGACCCCTCGACGAAGCTTTGTGTCATCGATATTGAGTATACAAACGACGAAATAATCCTCAATTGGCTTAAATACTTCGATCAACACTCCGCAAAGTATCAACGAGGTCGTAAACGACTACTGATCATCAACGGGCACAGTTCTCACCATACGGGGCAATTCATCGAATACTGCGACGAACATTCCATCATCCCATTCGGATTACTCGCTCATCTGACGTAAATTCTTCAACCTCTCGACGTCGTCGTCTTCCAACCATATAAACGCTACTATGCCAAAGCCCTCGATTGACTCGTTCGCGATGGAGTCACACACATCGGATAAGTAGAATTCTTTTCTATCATCGAAAACGTCCGACAACAACCTGTAACGGGGCAGCTAGACAGGAGGCGGAGCGACGCCGTCCGAGCTGCGCTGGAACACATCATGGCTCATTGACCAACAGCACTGTGGTGTCGTCTGGGCTGCGACCACTGCAGTCAAGGAGAATCATGGGGCAAGGCGCCCAAGCGCTGAACAACCTGCGTCTGGAAGAGTCGAGCGCAGTGCACATGCGGCAGCCGGGCGCCAGGCTCACTACGCGTAGTGACTCCAGGGGCTACCACACTAGCGCCGAGCAGACAGCAACTGGACGTGCTACTCGGCTAGGTCGACCAGGCAACAGTAGTGTGCACACCAGTCGCCAGGAGGCCAGCGACCACAAAAGCACTTCAGCTGTGGCCGGACTGCCATGTAGATTCTCTTCCTTTCCCTAAGCGATAGTCTTACAATGGAACTAAGTCCTTGCTCGCATCACCTCGTGCCAACCAACCTCTAACCCCTAACACAAGCTTTTAAACCTCAAACCATCATCTCTGTCTTTCGAACAACAGGAATCCAATTCTTCAACCCTAACGCAGTCCTAAACAAGATCACAGAACGATACGCCCGAACGCCTTCTCCCGACCCCAAGATACGACAACCCACAATGTCACCTCCCGTTACCAATACACCATCTACTTTACGCCAAATGAATGTTGGTGCCGATTACATCAATAATGAATCGTCATTAGTAACTCCTGGGGCCGTCGTCACTGAAGAATCTGCTCAAAGACTACGGAAATTCGTCAAGGGTCCTATGGTTCATGCTACGGAACTCCTATAAGTCAAACGGGACCTCGCACGCACTAAATACGCTGAAAGAATTGCAAAGACACGCCGTTTTACTAAAAGCTATCAGCTGCAGACAGGAGGTGTGCTTTCTGTAGAGCAGGGCCGAGAGATGGTACGAAAACGGGTCGAGAATGAAGAAATCAAGGCGCGGAAGGTACTGGAGGCTATAAACGCCCGTCGAAAGAGAATAGCACGCACGGCGTTTTCAGAAGTCGCGCGGCTCGCTCGGAAGAAACGTATGGAAGGTGTATTAGAGCCTGCCAAGGTGGTTACGCGGAGTGGCAACGTGTTGCGGAAACGAATATAGGTGAAGCAGTTGTCGTTTTCATGTATGTAGAAGTGTGACCAGAACCGCCGATTGACCAGGACTACTGGTGAGCACCAACTTTAGTTGGTGAGCGCTGCGAGTCCGAATAAAGTGGGGGTGTGGCACGGGTACATGGTGCACGAAAATCCGGGCCGCGTGGATAGGATAGAGGATAGGGCCGAACTGACAGCGAAGGGTGCGCGAGAGCTGTACATCGCGTCTTACGGTTCCTTGTTTGTAGGATTTGTTGCCAAGTCGCGGGGTTGACCGTATAAATGCCTCCCCATCCCCTAGTTATATCGGGCCGCTGTTTTGTATCGTGCCTGACCCCGCGGCACGGCTGGTTGATGACAAGATGAAGCATTGCTCAACCTGCAAGTCGCTCACCTTGGAAGCTCTCCAGCGGCCCAGCGGGTTCCCTCATCTCCAGAATGCGCGCGACATCGTGTCGTCCGCCTCCCGGTGTGATATCTGCAACCTGATCCGCCTCGCGCTGTTACAGGATAAGGCCTCGTACGGTTCGGACCAGAAGCTCGAGAGTGCCCTAGCCCCTGATCCCATTGTTCTGTATGGAATGACGACGGAAGGCTCGTATGGCGAGTATCCTGGACCTTTGGTGGGAATCGAAGTCCATGTGTCGTCCGGTGACACTCTTGATATTGTCAACCTGTGCCTTTGGACTCCGAGAGGTTCGATGTTGTTTCTCTCAAACGTCGTGATTTGAGAATGCTTACCCTATACCCACAGACAGCTCCGCCCAGCTGAAAGAGATCATCGGTGGTCTTCCGCTCCTCCAGAACCCAGGATGCGCTGAGGGGTTTGGTGTTGTGCGTCACTGGTTAGAGACGTGTAAGGCGAGTCATGAACAATGTGGCCGCGCCTTTTCAACCTTGCACAAGAGACTGGACGCGCCTGTCTTGCCCACGCGGGTTGTCGATGTTGGGCGTGAGTCTGATTCCCCCCGCCTACTTATCAGCAAGGGCCTCAAGTCCCCCTACGTCGCCCTCAGTCATTGTTGGGGCAAGAAAAAATTCGTGACGACGGTAAAGGGGAATCTGGACCAACACACAAAGAAAATACCGATTGAGGCGCTCTCGAAGACTTTCCAGGAAGCCATCAAGATCACTCGCAAGCTTGGCCTTCGCTATCTATGGATCGACAGTCTCTGCATTGTCCAAGATGACGCAGATGATTGGCGACGTGAGTCCGCTGTGATGGGCCGTGTTTACCAATATGCCGACCTGACAATTGCTGCAACCGGCGCCGTCGACGGGTCGCAAGGATGCTTCATCGAGAGATCACCTCCTGCCGCTCCGCATGTTGCCCTCCCGGATGGTAAAGCGAAACAGGTCTTCATCGGGTTATACCCCGATGCTAAGAAGAGCACCATCACGCCGTCCGCCCTCGGCGAACGTGCGTGGATTACCCAAGAATGGATGCTATCCACCCGCACTATTCACTATACACTCGCACGGATGGTATGGACGTGCAAGGAAGCAATCTGGACCGAGGACGGAGAAGTCGTGGCAGAGGCCGAAGAGCAGCTTCTTGGCCGGCGTCTTGAAGAGACCCTCATCAGCAACAACACACCTATCAAGAATGCCGACGACGAAAAACTGTTCCAGAGTAGACTGCCTTTCTACAGCAGCTGGTGTGATTTCGTATCGGCGTATACTTGCCGCAAGCTGACTATGAAAGGCGACCGGCCCGTGGCCATGTTAGGAGTCGCCAACGTGCTCCAGGACGCAATCCACGGTCGCTACGTCGCTGGTTTAATATGCGAGAAGTCTGACCATGACCGCAGTATTGTTTACAAGGGCGGCTCGACTTGGCAGCAACGTCTCCTAATGGCGCAGTTGTTCTGGTTCTTCAAACATCAGATGAATGCCCGACCGTACTACGGAGACGGCCTCAGTTGGGAGCAGCGCCTGTCCCGAATGAACGAAATGACGAGACCAAAGGAACTCAGTCTGCAGCCATCGTGGTCGTGGTTATCGACGCTGGGGCCAGTTGCCCATCACATTGCACCGCGAAGCGCGCGATTTCTCGCCAAGGACATTGGGATACACGACGACGGCAAGGGTTCGCGTGACAATGTCGAAAACAACTCGGGTCTCGTCCTAAAACTACAGGCTCCTTTGACTATCATCGATCCGGACTGTTTCCGTTCAGTACCAGACCAGGTTCCCCTGTGGGCCAAGATAGGCGGCGATTTTCGATCTTACCACTCGCGAACTTCGTTGCTCACCGGAGCCATGCTACTCCCTGGCTACCTATTCTTCATGACCGATAAACAGGGCCGTCCCCTGGGCTGGGCATCCTTTGACACTGGCAAGGCGCCGAAGACCATGTTCTATGCCATCGCACTCTCCTCGAATCATCAGGGTAAGGCATTCGATGCATACAACGTCCTCTACCTGGAGCCAGTGCCGGGTCATGTCGGCACCGGGTCTCCGCCAACTGAGTTCAGAAGACTCGGCATGGGGGAGATCTTGGATGAGTCGCAGTTCACGAGTTCGCGTGTCCCCGTTTCAATATACTGAGAACAGTACGCACCGAGTCTCTTGCGGCTGCCTGTCTGCTACTATGTCTAGATAGAGGCTGACTGCTGGTAGACCTCAATTTCAAGTCGATTTATCTAAGAAGCATCATAGATTCGTTTTACGTATTCTGAGACCTGGTATCCGAGTTACTAAAAGCCTGTGATAAATCCGAGTGAGGTTTCTCTATATGGTCATAGCCACGCGTGCGAATCCATCAGAGGCAACAAACTGGGCCAATAAACTGAGGATACCAACGATGAAAACCAAACGTATCCATTCCGACGTGCTGTCAGGAAGAGATGCGGGCGCTGTCAGCTTCGCCCAAACGATCCGCAAGCCCTCCTGTATCTGCTCCACCAACCTCGTCATTGCCCTAATCGGTACGAATCCGTTTCGTACGTATTGCAAGAGCAGCATAGGTGCAGATGCGATCTCCCCAAGTAGATGTCCCACGTCTGTTCCGATCTTTAGCAAGTTATCCTCAATCTCGCATGCCTCCATCTCCGCCTTGCTATTGACAAGTCCTATCGCTGACTCTGTCCGGCGGATAATCTGGAACACCAGAGCAAGACTGAAGTCGTCGATCCCCTGGCCATTGATGAGAAAACAATTCCGTCGAGCACACCTCTCGCTTTGGAGTTGAATGTATCTGGAAGAATGAACGAGCAAGGGTGGGTAAGTCCTCGTTATGTCATCTATGAGTTGGAGCTGGTAGAGTAGGTGACGTCTGAACTCTTCCAGTTTGCTGCTCACGAATTCTCGCTGCGTCTCGTTACGGAAATTGTAGCTGAGTCCGTCCGCTTGCAGACTGGAATTCAGATGTTTTAGACCAGAGCAAGCGAGTCGCAATGGTCGGTCGACCGAGTTTTGAAGTCGAAGGCGGAGAGCGTTCACCTCATTCTCGCCTACAATCTCAAGAAGCGAGTCTTGATGGAAGTCAACAAGACGGTTCAACTCGGATGAATGGATCGCGGCCGTCCGAAGCAGTAGAAGGTCACGGGAGTCCACAACTGCGAAAGGTCGTCGGAGTAGTGTGCGGAAGGATGAAGACCTGATGCTACATTCCTCTGTTATGCTTGCTAAGGGAGCATCGACGGCTGGCTCTGGCCGACCGGAGATACCGAAGAGGGAGCGAAAGAAGTTCTGCACCGACCCATGCGTGGACTGTGGACTCGACTGATAAACGGTCGGATACTGCGGTTTCAGGGGTTGCGCCAAGTAGGCGCCATAGCTCCTTACATCACTTGCAGCGACAACTTCTGTCTGGACAACTAAGACTTTGCTGTTAAGACCTTCAACTTGAGCCGATTATGCCAGGATGATTTGATTTTGCGTACCAAGACAACAAAGTAGCAACGCCATCGCCGTCGGGCGGAGGGAGCGAGATGTTAGTCCATAATTCGTAGCGACGTATAATGCAACGAGAGGCCCGACCAGGCCGATGAGGTCAATAAACATGCTTCACGAGATCGAATACTTCATTACTGGTGGTTGTTGATAGCTTCATTGCTCGCGAACAACACAACGAGAAATCTAGCGCGTCGACTGGGCGATGGCAGTTTCCAACCGTCTTTGTGTCGAAGCACGTGAAATTCCAACAACTTACCTGGAAACGACGGACTCGGCCAGGTTTCATTGTTCTGCGCACGGACGCGGTCAAAGAGGTGATGCGACAACTACACGTACGTGTATTGGAGCGTCTCACAGTCCCAGCGCTGACCACAATTCAACTCAACTACGGCGGACTACAGGTACGGCGGACTACAGGCGTGAGTGTCACGTAACCATTTTTGCGACTTGTTTTTCATAGACGTACCCCATGGCGGGATGCGCCACCATGGTTTATGCGATTATACGAGGTGTGATGGGTAAGTTCGTAGCCCTGGTCGGGTATTGCACCTCAGTACAGGGATGCTATCAGTACGTACGCTAAGCCCCTTCGCGTTAGGTCGTTCTACCTATTTTCTCGAATGAGTACTCGTACGAAGTGCGGTTGCCACCTGATTGTCGTTTTCTTCTCCTCGTGCTGAGATCGGTGTCGTCGCTGCCACGATCGCTGCTGTCGGAGTAACACACAAACGCCTTCCTTATACCGATTCCGAGCTGTCTCAACCACCAACCACCGCTTTTACGACGATGTTCTCTTTAAGAACACGATCATTTTCAATCAGGTATGAAGCCCGACACACGCGTTTTCACTATTCTCGTCGTCTTCAAGCTTCATAAAACGTTTCCATTTATCCGAAAATATGGCCGATGCTAAGCAATACACAAAGCATCTCAAACCAGACGATTATACGCGTATTCTGACGCTTTATCACGATGCGAAGCTATCAGCGGCCCAAATAAAAGACTGCACACCTTATACAAAGAATCAAATCAAACGTGTGATTGCTACCGGGGCAACAAAACCAAAACAACGATCCGGACGTCCTCGAGAGATGAGTCGACAACAAGAAGAGGAGCTTGTATCCTTCGTGACGGCATCAAAACAAAACAGAAGAATGACGTTCCTTGAATTATCTCTTCGTTTATTCGAGCAGATGTTTTCTATGTACGTTATTCGAAATACTCTTCGTCGGTTGGGGTATCGTCGTCGGATCGCAAGACAAAAACCCCCTATAAGCGAGGTGAATAGGGTGAAACGTCTCGAATGGGCTCAGGCTCGGATGAGTTGGACTTGGGCGGAATGGAGTTGTATTCTTTGGTCGGACGAGACTTGGATCACAGGGGGACATCATCGGAGGCAGTGGGTAACGCGGTTACCTGGGGAGGAGTGGGACGAGACGTGTATCGTGGAGAAGCATCAACGGAAGGGGGGATGGATGTTTTGGGGTTGTTTCGCAGGAGATTTGAAGGGTCCGGGCCTCTTTTGGGAGAAAGATTGGGGAAAGATTAACGGGGAAACGTATCGAGAGCATACGGTCCCTGTTATTGATGGTTGGATTAGGATGCGTCGAGAGGAAGGCGAACAACTTGTTTTGATGCAAGATTCGGCTCCGGGGCATGCGGCGAAGGAAACGAGGGAGGATATTGAGGAGAGAGGTATCGAGGTGTTGCAGTGGCCACCGTACTCTCCGGATTTGAATCCTATTGAGACGGTATGGAATTGGATGAAGGATTATATCGAGGACAAATGGGGGTTAGAGGAGAGGCCGAAATACGATGACCTCCGGCGGTATGTTACGGAGGCGTGGGATGCGGTGCCTCAGGATTTTCTTCGAGAATTGGTTGAATCGATGCCTGCGCGGTGTCGAGCGGTGGTGGATGCTAACGGGATGCATACCAAGTATTAGAATGAATGAACACTGCATTTCTAACGACGAAGTATTGTTAGTAAACGGAGTAAATGATGACATCGCTAAAGAGTAAACGAGAGCACTGCGAGCAGAGCACCCGACGGCACCGCGAATAAGGCAATCACGGGCACTGCGAACGGAGTAAACAATGACAACACTGCACAGATACGGTAGGTACCTACTACGGATTAATTGAAAGCGTGTCGACTGGCGCTATGCTAGTTATGGTAGTGTGAATCTTGGCACGCTAAAACGCTACCTGAACATGGGTGCGAACTTTTGCCTGGCACCTCGTAGATCCAGGAGGACTATCCAATCCGTACTTACCTTGAATGAACTAATCCATATTACTTCGTAATGCATATATGTTGTAAAGAAACTCGCTCAACGACTATCTACAAACTACATATCTAGCACAATATGTTTCTCGCGCTCAGGGTTGCAAGACACCACACCACACCACACCAGGTACCTCGGTGTAGTGTAGTGGACGCTAAGGACAGTGTGTCGCCGTGTAGTGTATACACCACAGGGTTAGGTGTGGTGTGGTGTTGGTGTGGTGTACTGGTGTAAACAGTACATTTGGCACTAAAAGTCACGTGAAAAGGTACCTAGAAAACAGGTACCAACCCGTTTTGGCAAACAGAAAACTCATGTACCCACTTAAACCCTCCAGACCCACCTAAATACACCATCTACACCACGTACACCACACCAGGCCTCCAGGTGTAGTGTGGTGATGGTTTGTTATATAATCAGAAGGTGCCCGTGGCGTGTATACACCAGGAGCCGGCGTGTAGTGTGGTGTGGTGTGATGTATTTTGGTGTGGTGTCTTGCAACCCTGCTCGCGCTACATGTTTATGATAAATTTGTCTCAGTTTAATGCGACCAAGTAGGCTGGCATGGTTATCTCCTTAAGGGCGGCTTTACAGCCCAGGTCTGAGTGTTTTGCTTGGCTGTACCGGTACCAAAATGCTGGAGAATCTGGTGTCGTCGAACGTGAGATGCGCAAAGGACTGAAGTATTCTACTTCGAGTGGCGTTTTTTGAGCATTCTGATTCGACTGTTTATCGTGCACGGACATAGGCTGTAAAGCCGCCCTTAAGGAGATGGAGGTCCATTGGTGCATACGTGGCAAAACTAAAATTCCGTACTTCTCCACTTCGCGTAATCCTTATATTAGGTAGGTATTACGTAGGTTACCTACTTGCGTACGAATTGCGCAGAAAACTAACTCATGTTATTAATCTTTCTCCTGTCTCAATTAAAACATTCTACCTATCTTCCCCTCTTCTCGCATTGCCCTCGCCTGCCCCCGTCTGCCCGCCCTCGCCCCATCCCGTCGTCGCCGTCGCCATGTGTTGCTCGCCGTCCCCATCACCGCCGCCGCCATCGCCGGCCCTCGCCATATCCCATCGTCGCCATCGCCATGTGTTGCTCGCCGTCGCCATTGCCGCCGCTCTCGCCCGCCATCGCCGCCGCCCTCGCAAGCCATCGCCGCTGTCGCTCGCCGTTGCCCTCCCCCGCTGTCACCGTCGCCGTTGCTTGTCGTTCTACGCTGATGTTGATGAAAAGAACACTGCGCTCCGCGATCGCGAAACTTGCAATTGGCATAACAACCCCCAAAATGTATGTTCAAAGCCACGCACCAGAAAAATAGCTTCAACATCCCTGTTCGACTTAAGGTGTCTGAACAACTGTCGCATGGCGGTTAGCGCCCTACACCACGGTTTGCAATTAACATGGCGTTGATGTACGACTGACAATGAGTAGAGATTTGAAATGGCTTAATTGATCCCCGCACAACTAAAGCTGGATGCCCATTCAGATTCAGAACCTGGTGTTGCAATGTGTTGTGGCAGTATGGCTGAAGTTGAGAGCCCACAATTGGGAGCAACTCTAATACAGGTCTATCACATGAGGAGGATGTCACCACTTCATGTGCTCATGCACCTGGAGGAGCAGGTGGTGCGCGCTATCATCAATAATTAATATATGCCTAAACAGTACACAGAAAGAGACATACATACAACAATAGCTTGATCAGAGATGTTAATTGCTGCTGCAGGGCAGTTCTGAGATGTAGGAGATTTGGTGCCCTTCTTGGTGTACAGAACTAAAACTGTACACGTGTTTGAGGTATCAGTGATCTCAGTAGACGGAAGTGTACTGCAATTGGCGTGCTTAGCGCTAGCATCACCCTCACTACTGTAGATCTCATCAGTAATCTGCACTAAAGCGCAAATCTAGATCGGAATAACTTTATCTTGAACATACGGCATTGGAACGGTATTTTCGATTGCAAAGTGATGAAGATGGAAAAATAGAAAGAGGAAACTGTAGTAAGGCATCTTTGAATATATATGGCAAATACACACAAAATAGCAACATTCTGCGTTTGTAGTGCAATTTTTCATTCAAAATCGTAACACAGTATGAATACCAACCGCACCTCAATATACACTGTATTCATTAATATGGGAATGGAACAATATTTTTCCTTGTAAATGCAATGTGTTTAAATTTTTTCTTCTTCTTATGAGAGACTTTGTTCTCCCATAATCGAACAGCAACACATTGGACGATACTGAACAATATACAATGTCAACAACAGCATTTATGCGCACTTTTTGCTCCCACACTATGATTTGGGGTCCGACTCCTCGGAGACATGATGATATTCGACATCAATTCCCACAAACCCTTGCCTGCTCTGGCTGCCGTAAGCCATGGCCAACAGCTATCGAAATACCGGACGACGATAATGTTTCACTGGCTCTATCAACTTCTGCCCATTCCTTTCAGAGTTCGTCCGCTTCTCAACTTATTGGCATCGGTCCACATTCAAATCGAGATCTCTCTCATCCTCCACGTACGATTTCTGGTTCGAATAGAGTATTCGGACACGTGTTCAAATCTGAGTCCAATTCTCGGCCACAATATGATTCCACTCATCAAAGAATTGATCACATTCACAAAGCCCTTGGTACGAGCCAACACAACTTGGAAACAATGAAAAAGAAGGCTCAAAATACTGTCCGTCAACCACAGCTCGCCATCACAATTTTTGTGAACATTTGGGAGTCAATCTCCTTCGAACTTGACGGCCGACAAGCCTACCAAGAAACCACATGAGCTTGTAAGAGATGATTCTTTCTCAGCCTAGACTAAACTAATAAGTTTATGTAGGTCAATATACCATTGGCGAGTACATTTGTTCACAAGAGAACATGGCAATGTCCGAGAGACACTTTTTATCGCGAGTGGTGCGGCCGAAAGTCAAGTGGGAACATTTACAGTACTTTGACCTACCGTACAATATGGAAGTGGTGTATTCAGTACGACACCGCTCCATACGACATTTAGCAGGAGATATCGACACTTGTACAGTGGCTGATATATTCAGACCCTGAGCGCCGTTCTACCCAAAATCAGTCAAAAGCCCTCAATCCAAAATTTTTATTCATGCATGGCGTCTGGTGCGGAAGACCTGAGTTGCTTCTGTGAACCAGCCACTAAGTCTCAGTTTTGAGAGTGGTCATGTGAAGCTTTCAGACAATCGGCAATGGTCTCCTTCACCTCATATCAAGAAAGATTCGGGGAGCCTATTTCAGATAATGCGAACCGGGTTTTCTCACAATAATTCCACGGTGTCCACATTGAAACGGCCCGCGTCCAATGCGTCACTTGATCAGCAGGGAAGACACGGACAACACGACATGAATGACGGTTCAACAGATGGTAGTGGTCTAGATTCCTTGTCCGAAGACTCGTGTAGCAGGTCCCAAACGGGTGACTTACCGGAGGATGAGGGGAACCAGGATGTTGCAAATGATGGCCAAACCAATGACCAAACAACCGGTCATATTGATGTCCTGCACCATGTTGTATCCGTACAGTCTCGTAAACGACAAAAACAAAAGCGGACGATCATGCAACCATCTCTGCGATCAATTAGGTCTACAAAAGGGTTGTATTCTGGATTTTTATCATGAGTGTACGTCAATATCTACTCTAATTGATCACATCTTCTATTCTCCATCATCGTCCGCATATGTCTCATTCATTCCCGCTAATATGTCGTCCGGAACAGGATCAACTGAAAGTTCTGATCCATTCTCATTCAAAATGTTTCGTCAAAGTAGTGTCATCTGTACTTGTATTAGCTACCGTACATAGCAATAATAAATATTACTGAATAGATTTGAAGACAGGATTGTTTTGTGAACTTACATACAGATCGTACTATCCGGTTAGATGTGGAGTCATTGATAACAGAGGTGTTTCGCCTGATGCCACGTGCTCTCGTACACGCCATCGAAGCTCAAGATAGAATTGCAGATATGGGTTTTTGTGGTCTTCGTCCGTATGCAATTTATCATCTAACTGCATATCAATCCGCTGATTTTTGCACCATTCTTCTGTCTCTTGTGTGACAAAAGCATCGATTTCAATCTCCTGTAACGGAGCGTACATGGTGTCAAGAACCCGTTGTGCATTTGAGCCTTCTTCAATGGGTATACCCCAGTTGATGTCCGATGTTTCGTATATCTCAGTGGGCTTGCCATACACAACATAGGGACGATTCTTTTGTCGGCAAATTGAATGATTATTCCAGAGTTGTACGAACTCTGCTATATCTGTCCGCAGTCTAGGGCCATAGATTGCGTACACAGCAATCAAGTCCCTGTTGTCTTGTGAGTTCAAGTAGCCAATTGCACTTAATTCTTCAGCAAATCGTACCCAACGGTCAGTTGAGCCAGTCCGTAGTATGCGCCACCATGATTCTATTCTCTGGTTTTGTTTGCTTGAACCCCAGATGTGACAGGAAGCCAGACGATTTCCTTGATGATAGACGCGTTGTTCTCCCATAGGACCATCAAATGAGATAGTCGAGCCATCTGCTTCAGCTAATAGCTCTTGTGCGCCTGCAAATAGGGCAGTTTCTACTCCCATGTCTGCTCTTGTAAAAAGAGGTCGGACCTCCGCAGTCATAAGCGTTCGTAGAAATTGTTTCAGCGTACTAATCGCAGTGCAAGCCGTCGGACCAACGTAAATCCATATGATCATTCGAGAGTACGCATCGATGCAGCCGTAGATCTATCGTCCATTAGTATATCAACTTGATTGATGAAGAAAAAACATGCCTCGAAGCCCATTTTTTGAAGTTTCATGTACCCATCTAGACACCATAGATAATTGCGTCCTGGTACCATAAATCTTCCCTCATTGTAGACGTTGACTTGAGCACGTTGCCGTAGGTTTTCAGGCCATCTTTCTTTATAGTACTGATAGAGACGGTGTTTTCCAACAATGATGCCGGCCTGGGTTCTTAAAAATTCGTACAGGTACGCACTTCCAAAATGTCGGACGGCAGAGCTTGTTTGAGCATGTTGTTCAAGCCAACCCGCGGCAGCATGTAAGGCAGCATCACGTTCCTCATGTGTCATATATCGTCTCTTCATTCTATGTCAAAGACGAACAGCATGAATGGTACGAGCACTGACGGTGAATCCAGATTGTTGAAGGTCTTTTTGGATGGACGTACCCTTATATCCTCGTACAAAGAATAAAAACTAGATTCGATCAAGTATATCAACAGTATACTCATGAAATATCGTACGTCGTTGCAAGTCCCATGTCCGAATGCGTTTCTGCAAAGTTCGCATATGAGCTGTACAGTCTTGTCCGATTATTGATTCATAAATGCTCTCCAATGTAAGGCTCAATGCGTAGGAATGAGTTATCGCCGCACGGAATTCGTCTATATTCGACGCTGGACGACCACCGGACATGATGATAATGGAGTAGATTTACTTGTTGCAGAAGTGTTACGTATATGACTGATGTGGGTAGCAGGTGTAGATGATAGTAAGTGCAATGCAATTTGTACGAAAATGTAAAATAGCGAATTTTATATATCATGTTTTTGTGGCACTAGCGAAGTGAAGAAGTACGGAATTTTAGTTTTGTCATGTCTGCATCAATGGAGCACCGTCCATGGTTTCACGCAACCTCAATCAAGCTTGATCAATGTGATTTATACCGTATCAACAGCAATGGGTTAAAGTATCCACATAAAAATATAGAGTCTTACTATTCACACCAGACGTTTCTACCATTCGCACCAGATTTCTGTGAACCACCCCCCCCCCCTCACCTAAACAAGTCGCTGGCGCCCGCCCAGCTACTTGTAAACAAACAAAGCCGTCGCCGGGTGGGCAGGCAGGCAGGCAGCCTTGTACCAGGTAGCTGTGACGGTTCTGCCTAAGATCTAAGCAGTAACCGTCATCACCGAGCTCCTCAGTACTCCTCCATGAGCTCTGCTGTCAGTACGTGACATATGAGCTTGTCATCATCATCTACGGAGCTCCCTTTTACAAGACTGAAGCTATGACCAGCTCGCCTCTACAACAGAGCTCGCCGTCACCCACCACGAGCTCGCTTATCTACGGATTCACGCTAGGACCATGTGGTCTCCAAGCACAGACCTTCTCGTCGCCCACCATGGAGCTAAGCTGTCCCCCACCACGGAACGGGGGAACGCAGGGTATAAGAAGGATTCCTACTCATGTAATTTTAGTTTTCTTTCTCTCTTCCTTCCCTAGTTTAGAGTCTTCGTTCATAGCATCAATACAAGGTGTCAGACCTTCTACCTGATCGTAACAGTAGCGTAGGTAATTCTGTATATGTGGGTGTTCTACCAACCTGTTATAGACCTGACGTACCTAGTCCGTAACTGTTTCCATACTCGAATCGTACAACCGCCTGCAAAGCAGTCTTAACTTCGGTCCTACAATGGAGATTCCGCTACCACCACTGTTGCAATCATACGACAGCTTCGAAGAGTTGTACTCATTCCTGCAAACGTTTTTTTGCGACAATGGTGCTGCCCTCGTTAAGAAATCGAGCTCTACGCCACGGCCTATTGATGGAGTGATGAAGCCTACGCAGTACATCTTGATTTGCGATCGCGGAGGTCGGCGGCCCTCAGCCAGCACGGGGTTAAGAAAAGCTTCTACCCAGAAGCTCGGATGTCCATTCAGAATTGCTGCTTCGTCTACGCTGAAGTCACATTAGAAATGGACTTATCGCGTCATTAATAGCAGTCATAATCATCCACAATCTCTCGACCCGTCTGCGCATGCGGCTCATCGTAAACGAACTTAAGAGCAGATGCAACTGCAAAAAAACCTGTCAAAACATAAGGCGATTCCTCCGCGTGAGGTGAATTCTCTTCTGCGTGATATTTCTGCGTCCGAGAATTCACACTTCAGACAACGCGATATCTACAATGACCGTCAGCTTATTCGTCAAGAAATCCTGAACGGAATGACACCGACGCAAGCATGGGTGAAGATCCTCGAAGACCAAGGATTGCAGCATTACATCAAGTACGGGCCGGGACAGAAGGTAGAAGCAGTTTTCTGGACCTATCCATGGTGCGAGATGATGTGGAAACATTTTCCGAAGGTTCTTGGCTTAGACAATACGTACAAGACAAACAGGTCCGTCTCCCCTCATGTATCACGCCCGTTGATGAAAAATGCAGCTGAATACTATGTCATAGGTTCAAAATGTACCTGTTCCAGGTCACGGGGGTCACAGATCAGAAATCTCTGGCTAATTTTGGCTTGGGCCTGATTAATACAGAGAAAGAAGAGGGTTATCAATGGCTGTGCGAAAAGTTGGACCTCATACGTTGTGATTTAGGTGTAGCCGCACCACAAGTTGTGATGACTGACAAGGAGGCTGCATTGAGGAAGGCGTTAAACGGCACGTTTTCTATGGCGCAACAACAACTTTGTGTTTACCACATAAACGCAAACATACGTACAAAGATCATCGCTCGGTGGAGTGATGGACACAATTCGAGAAACAATGCACCCCATGATATTCATATCAGCAACAAGCACAATCAAAACGAGGACAACGTGCGTGCAAGAGATGCAACTCAACAAGGGGCTGAAGAAGGACGATCACCAGAATCAACACAGTTGAATTACTGTCGAGATGGTATGTTTGACGCATAGAAGACTGTCATTTATGCCCGATCAGAGCTCGAATTCTACGACGCATGGGATAAGATGCGGTGTAAATTTGTATTACAGCAAGAGCACATCTTACGATATATCTCCAACGAATATATGCCTTTCCGAGAACAATGGGCAAAGTGTTTCATCGATCGGTATCGAAACTATGGGCAGCGCGTGAACAGTCCAACTGAAACGGCACACAAAGATATCAAACCGTATCTGCTGGCCGGCACTGGAGATTTCCTGTCACTTCACGAAGCCATGGTTCAGATAATCGATCAAAAAGCTCGTGACTACACGCAAACTGCGGCAAATCAGCAGCAGCGTCAACGACAACGATATATCGGCCGCTCATGGCTTGGAGATTTACCTCTGCAGATCACGTACGTTGCCATCGATTTACTTGCCCGACAACATCGACTTGCAGAAGCCGCAATACCTTCTCAGCACCGCGAGACAATCCCATTGAGACCATGCTGCCGTATGTTCACAAATCAGTATACATTACCATTTGGTCACTTCATTCTGAATGGCATCCACGAACGTACACCTCTCACCAAGCATGACGTCCACCCCCGATGGTGGCTCGACAAACCTCTAGTAAGCGCATTCCCTGCAACGAAAACAGTACAGCTAACTGGAAACCAGGATCTAGAGGAACCACTACTCCAAATACGCGATCCCGATGTCGTGGAGACCTTAAGGGGTAGGCCGAGACTTGCTGCAAATACTCGACTCGATATACCTTCTACGTTACGTGCCACATCTAGTGTTGAGCAGTCGGGATTCACGGCATCAACTCAGCAGTCAAACAGTTCTAATGTCATAGTTCCATCCCAAGATCGAAGTCGGCACAATACTCGTACACTGAATCCTAGTGTTCGTCGGAATCTGTCACAATACGAGGTTGAGCTAACCGCTTCACAATTAGGTCAGAGCTCGGGACGTGGACGTGGACGTGGACGAGGACAGAGAGCTCGAGGAGGGAGTGGACGTGGCCTAGGACGCCCTAAAAGCTCAAGAAATCGACAAACAGCTTCTTTACTCTCTACCCAGCAGGAGGACGAAAGTAACGACATCGTGGAGGTGGTGGGAGGAGCGACTCAGTATTGATCCGTTTAATGAGGGAGTGGGGGCGGCGACGAGTTGTTCATGTGTAGTTCGGAAGGAGTGTGGCTGTGACGTTATGCCTAAGAATCTAAGCAGTAACCGTCATCACAGAGCTCCTCAGTACTCCTCCAAGAGCTCTCCTGTCAGTACGTGACATAGGAGCTTGTCATCATCATCTACGGAGCTCCCTTCCACAAGGCTGAAGCTCTGACCAGCTCCCCTCCACAACAGAGCTCGCTGTCACCCACCACGAGCTCGCTTATTCACGGATTCACGCTCAGACCATGTGGTCTCCAAGCACAGACCTTCTCGTCGCCCACCATGGAGCTAAGCCGTCCCCCACCACGGAACGTGAGGACGCAGGGTATAAGAAGGATTCCTACTCATGTAATTTTAGTTTTCTTTCTCTCTTCCTTCCCTAGTTTAGAGTCTTCGTTCATAGCATCAATACAAGGTGTCAGAACCTGCTATCTGATCGTAACACTACTCTAAACTCACCCAGACTCGCTGACGAGCGTCTTCTAAATACGTTTCTCGATTCCCTCTCTCGCTGTGGTTAGCGACCGACAAATAAACCACCCAAGACCCAAGAACAAGACCCAAGACGTAAGAAAGAAGACCCAAGAAACCGAGCTCCATGGCAGACCTGGGAGGCTCCTCGTCTGCTGCTCCTGCACCAAGAAGAAGTGCTCGAATTGCATCAAGCACCGACGCCGCGCCGGCTAAGAAACGAGTTACCAACACTCAAGAAGACTAAGACCTATCCCATTCCTCAGACAGTGAGGAATCCATCCAAGAAGATCAAGAATACCAACCAAGAAAGAGCTCCCCACGCTCCGCGACGAGCTCCATTCACGAGATGGCAGACCCAGCCTCCAATTCCCAGCTCATCCTCGAGATGCAAGCAACCATTCGTCGACTCGAGCGAGAGCTACAGCTCACCCACCGAGCCACCTCCGTCGAGACAGTAAACACACATGCCACTCAAGAGAGTGCCTTTGGAGGAGGTGATTTTCGAGCCTCTGGCATGGCTGCCTGGCCTGCGTTTGCCTCTATCTCTGACAACCCACATGACGTGAACTCAGAGTCCTCCAGCTACAACCGGAAGTCCAAAGCTCGTGGCTCAGATCCTGGCCACTTCAGTGGTGATAAGGAGCTTTTCGACAACTGGCTTGGAAAGCTAGCTGACAAACTGGAGGAAGACTGTGAAATTTTCCGTTGTGAGAAGAGCAGAATGCGCTATCTCATGTCCTTGCTTGAAGGAGATGCAGAGAAAGCTCTTGAAACACGCTTCCGTTCCGAGACTCGCCCATACACTGGCTTATCTGAGATGGTTCAAGCTCTGGTGACAGCTTACCATGACCCAAACCAGGCAGTTCGAGCTCGAGCCCAGCTAAACGAGCTCTTCTACAAGCCTGGCAGCGACGTTCACCAGTTTATCTCCAAGTTCAACTATCTGGCCGCAAAGTCTAAGCTCCCAGAGACTGAGTTCTCACAGATTCTGTGGCAGCACCTTGACATGAACCTTGGAAGTGATGTGTTTGAGGCAAGCACCAACCCAGACATTACTTATGAGCAGTTCTGCTCCAAGGTCACCAAGGCTGTTTACAATCACGAGTACGCATACAGCCGCAAGCTGCGTCGTCAAGAGAAGAAGCCAGCTGCCTCTCGAGAGGTCAACAGAGCTTATGGCACTCGCGAGGCCTCATCATCCAAGTACAAGACAGACAAGGCTGTGACTTCAAGCAAGGCTGGCCGTGCCTTGACAGACAAGGAAAAGAAGGTTCATTGGGATGACGGAACTTGCTTCAACTGTGGCAAGAAGGGCCATCTTGCAAGAGAGTGTGAGGACAAGAAGCATGTCTCTAGCATCCAGCATCACAATCGACGAGCTTCTCACGCATGCTCGACAAGCTCTGATTCGGAAAAGCTAGAAGAACTGCCTCAAGACTCATTAGCAGTTCAGTTACCATCATTGGCTAAGGTGGATAGCTGCAATAAGAGATTCCGTTTTACCCAAAATGTTCAGATTCAGCACCTCGACATTGGAATGAAAGCTACTGCCCTATGTGACACTGGAGCACAGATCTCTCTGATGATCAGTGGGAAGCTCGCTCGCCGAGCTCACAGACAGCTCAATGCACGTCTCATTGACCTAGACAAGCCATTAACGTTGTCTGATTACCGTGGCCTACCAGCTGGCCAAGTCAAGCAGCACCTCATAGCTGATTTTGAGATTGATGGAAGAAGATTCAAGAATCAGAGCTTCTGGGTAACAGAGACAGGCTCGGAAATAATGGTAGGCCTAGAATGGCTTGCAAAGCACCACATCCTCCTGGATTGTGCACGTCAGTCACTGATCTGGCCTGACGATTCCCCAGCTCTGGCAAAGTTCTCTCCTGCTATTGTGGTTCCTCAGAAGAGCAAACGAGACAGACAGATAGATCCAGCTGTACAGAAGGATGCTGATCGTCGAGACAAGATGCTGGATCACAGATATCAGATCCTGAAGAGGCAGAATCCTCCCAAGAAGCCTCTACATATTCTTACCTCTGGAGAGGACCATGTTATTCCTGAACCATATGACGAGCTCGTGATCAACCAGATCATGCAGCAGGTGAAGGAACAAGAACTGCAGAACCCTCACAGAGGCAAGTGGGCTGAGATCTCAAAAGATACACCAAAGGAGCCCATCGCGATAGAGTATGAAGCTCCATCTGACGGACCATCCATCTCTGCTGTTGAGCATTGGCAGACATTCGACGGCAAGGCTATCCCCTTTCCACCAAACGAGGACCCAGAGCATGTCAAGCTGGTGCGCTCCTTGATACCCGAGCAGCTCGCACACCTTGAGGGGTTCTTTTCTAAGGTGCAGGCTGATACTTTGCCCCCCTCTCGTCCAGGCTTTGACGTGGTTCTCGAGACCACAGGAGATCCATCTGACACTGGCCCTCCAAGATATCGTACTCCGGTCCAGTACCTGCCCTTGGAGAAAGAAGTGACGGACCAGCTGTTGAGTTCAGGGTTCATTGAGCCATGCATGGAGGCTCAGGCTTCATCAGTACTGTTTGTCCCCAAGCCTCACTCATCTGACAGACGTTTCTGCATTGATTATCGTTGGAGAAACCAGTACCTTAAAGACAAGATTGTACCAGCCCCTGACTTGCAGGGCACGATCTTCAACACCAGAAACGCGAGGAGGATGTCAAAGTTTGACATCATCAAAGCTTTCCATCGTCTGAGGATGTCCCTGGAGTCCAGACACCTCACAGCATTCCGCACTCGTCAGGGCACATTTCAGTGGAAGGTACTCCCTTTTGGCTTAAAGGTTGGGCCTGCCTGGTGGCAGAGCTTCATCAACGCCCAGCTCCAAGAGATTCTAGATCTGTTTGCGAGTGCCTATGCTGATGACGTGCTCGTTTACTCAGAGACAGAAGAGGAGCACTGGAAGCATTGTGAGGAGATCATCTACCGTCTTCACAAAGTCCAGCTTCAAGGAGACATCAAGAAGAGCCGTTTCAACGTCACTGTGGTGGACTACCTGGGCGTGATTCTAGAAGCGGGAGTCGGAATCCGTGTGGATCCTCAGAAGGTTGAAGCCATCAAGAACTGGAAATTCGAGGAGCTCAACTCTGTCAGAGCTGTCAGATCGTTTCTAGGGCTCTGTAACTTCATCAGAATGTTCACACATCACGCCCGTGATGTGGCAGAGCGCCTGAATAAGTTGCTGAAGAAAGGAGCTCCATTCGAGAAGGGAGAAGCTCAGAAGCAAGCTTTTGAGTCCATGAAACAGCTGGCCTGTGAGGCTCCAGTTCTGGCTTTCTTCAGGCCTGGCCAACCAACCCGAGTAGAGACACATGCCTCTCGTAATGCCACTGGAGGTGTAGTGATGC
>JAJFDI010000195.1:0-25647 GCA_028637685.1 Xylariaceae sp. X3-2
GACCGCCGAGGCCGTGACAATCCCCCGGCTCCACAAAGACTCGTCCCGAGTCTTTCGAATGGGTCCCTTACCTGAACCGACGCCTCATTCTTTGGTGAACCGCTTGTCGCGCCGGCCGGTCGTCGTCGTCGTGTTCAGGGTCGAATTCGTCCAGGGCCGCCGCCCTTTTCCACTCTTCCAACCGCTTGGGTGGCCCTGCCTCGTCGGGGTTTTCTTTGTGATAGTCGGATAATTTTGTTGACGCGTTCTTGAAGTTAGACGCCGGGTACCAGGTGTCGTCCGGGTCCCAGCCTTTCCATTGCACCATGTAGAATAATTTTCCGTTCTTGATTCTCGACAATATCACCTTTTCCACCTCGAATTCCTCGACGTCTTCGCTGAGATCGACGGGTTCTCCGGCCGGTCGTTCGTAGTCCTGGCCGGGTAGCGGCCTGTTGGCGTATTTTCGTAGTCGGTCGGCGTGGAACCAGCGGGAACCCTTCCATGTCTCGGGTAATTCCAGCAGGAAAGTGTTTCGGTTTTCCGGTTTGTACCCCAGAATCCGGTAAGGTTTTCGCGTCATCGGGTAGTCCAGCTTGTCGCTGGGCCGGTCCGTCTGTTCGCCCTTTTTCCGGAGGATGTAAACGAAGTCCCCTATCCCAAAGTCTGGTTCCCGACGGGATTTATTTGCTTGCGCCGTCATCTTTTCCTGGGCGCGTGTCATTTCTTGCCGGGCCGTTTCCACGTATTCGCGTATTCACTGACCGAATTCTTGCGCCTTTTCCCTGGTTAATTGCTCGGTTACCGGCAACCGGGTAAGGTTCTTGGTTCTGGCTTCCCAATCGAAACTCATTCTCATTTTTCGACCCGTCAAAACCTCGTGTGGGCTGAGTCCGCCAAGGGAGGCGTGTGGTAGGGACGCCTGTGCGGCGTCCAGGGCCGGTAAGGCCTTCGACCAGTCGTTCTGGAAATGATTTACGTAGGGGCGTAACCGCTGGTCTACGTACTGGTTCATGATTTCCACCTGCCCGACGGTTTCATGGTGTCCGGCCGACGCAAAACTCAATTTTGTGCCGGTAAGCTTGGAAACTTCGTCGGTAAAGGCGGAAACGAATTGTCCACCCTGGTCACTCGTGATTGTTTCCGGCCAACCGTGAATTCTGAATGGCCCTTCGTAGTATAATCTTGCCGCCAGTTCAGCCGTGATGGTGTCTCGGCAGGGACTGGTCCAGGTTAATTTTGAAAGCCGGTCGATCACTACGAAAATCATATTGTACCCTGCAGAGTCCTCGGGGAATTTCTTGAAATCCACCACCACATGTTGCCATGGGTGGTCCGGAACTGCTAACGGCTGCAGCTTTCCCGGGGTCTTGTCTCGTGGCACTTTGCTGGCTCGACAGGGGCAATTTGCGACGTATCGGTCGACGTCGCCGTGTAATCCCTTCCACCAATATCGTGCGGCGACCAGCTGCCTTGTTTTGTTCTTCCCGGGGTGTGCTGTTGCAATTCGGCAATGGGCCTCCTCAATCAACTTGGTTCGGAGCTGATTTTCATCGGGGACGATCAGTCGACCTTGGTAAACGACCAGGTCTCCCAATCGAGAAAAATTTCCGTCCTCCAGCTCGCCGGCTTTTTCGCGGTATTCCGCCAGCGCTGCGGACTCCCGGTTGGCTTGCAGTAGTGCGTCCGTCAATGCCACTCCCGATACGTCAGGCGGTTCCATGTTTCCCAGTTCGCAAACGAGAATTGGGTCGGCGGCGCCCGCCGCTTGGCCCTGGTCACCTGCACCTACCCGGTAGCCACCGGGTAGGTTCGCAGAAATTTCCGATAACACCGGTTTGAACAGCACCATGGTACGCTGCTCATCTCTCTTTTGTTTCTGCGTCTTCAGGTCCTCTTCCGGCCTCGATAAAATATCGGCCACTGTGTTTTTCGACCCAGGACGGTACGTGATGACGAAATTGTACTGGGATATTAATTCTGCCCAGCCCGCCTGCCTCAAATTCAGGACACGTTTCACCGTGAAATATTCCAGGGCTGAGTGGTCGGTTAAAATTGTAAACGGCTTCTGGCGTTGCAAACCGATCAATTCCGTCCGCCAGCAGAGCAAACCCTTGATGACGGCCAGCATTTCCTTGTCGTGAATTCCGTAATTTAATTCGGCACCGTGCAGTGTCTCGGAATAAAATCCCACAGGGTGCCAGGGTTCGTCCGGGCTCGTTCGTTGCGATAGCACGCCGGCCGCCACGCCGTCTGTCGCGTCGGTTTCCATCAGGGTTTCCTTGTCGAACGAAAAATGGTGTAGCACTGGCGCCGTCGTGAGCGCAGTTTTCAGGGCCTCAAATGCCTTCTGGCATGCGTCCGTCCACGTCAGATCGGCGCCGGTGCCTGTCAGTTTGTTTAGGGGTTTCGCAATTTTTCCGTAGTCCTGGATGAACTTCCGGTAAAAATTACAGAACCCCAAAAATGATCGGACGCGTCGTAGCAGTGCCTTTCCGTTTTCCGCAGGGGTTTCCCAGGCTCCCACGATTTCTACCTTGTCCGGGTCGACGCTCACGCCGTCGGTGGAAATTATGAACCCCAGGAACTTCGTCTTCCGCACTGAAAATTCGCACTTCTTCAGGTCCGCTTGCAGGCCCGCTTTCCGAAGCTGCCCGAGGACTTTCTTCACGTGTTCGGCGTGTTCTAACTCATTTTCAGAATAGATGAGTATGTCATCAATGTACACCGTACAGAAATCGTCCAGAAAATCCCGCAGTGTGTCGTTGATAAATCTCTGAAACGTGGCCGGCCCATTCGTAAGGCCGAACGGCAAAACCCTGTATTGGTACGCGCCATACCTTGTCCGAAAGGCAGTCAGTTCTTTGGCGTCGTCCGCCATCCGGATCCGGTGAAACGCTTGACGGATATCGATTTTGGTGAAGATTTTGGCGCGTCCGATCCTTGCCAATGTCTCGTCGATTAATGGCAGGGCGTATCTGTCTTTTCTTGTCAGGGAATTTAATTTCCGGTAGTCGACGCACATACGCAGGGAGCCGTCTCCTTTGCGTGCCAGGAGCACAGGAGCAGCCCAGGGTGCATTCGTCGGCTCGATAAATCCCTTGGCGAGATTTTCGTGGATGTAGGTACGACATGCTTCAGCTTCTTCGAGCGACATTTTGTACAGTGCACTATATCCCAAAAATTCGGGTTTCCCATCGATTTCCACGTTGTGGTCGACGCCAGGACGGTGCGGGGGCAGTTCGTCGGACGCCGCTTTGCTGAAAACGTCGAGGTAATCGTGATAGCATGAGGGAATCTTTTCCAGGCACGCGGCTAAGAGCTCGGCTTCGTCCGGCGCCGTCGTCGTCATTTTCAGTTCGGAAATCCTCGCGTCCAGCTCCTGCAATGTCACGGCACCATGAAAATCGGTGTCCCCTCGTTCGACGATTTTCTGGAACGTGGAGACGTCCAGAGACGCTACGCGTACTGGCCTTTTCTTGTATCAGCCAATGGAATCTCGCGTCAGCGTGTACGGCCCCTGCGCGTCGCGCGGCCCCTCCTGTCGTGTTCCGCGTCTCCTACGCGGCACGTCGGTACCTGTCGAGGGCCGTCCAACCTCCCGTCCGTCCAACTGACGCTGCATTTTGCGTAAGTCTTCGCGGGTAGGGTCCGCTGGCCGAGGTACGGCCGACCTACCCGGTAGCTCCCGGGTAGGTCCATTGGAATCTGGCTTTTCCTTGTCTCTTCTTCTGAGAATTCGTGGTCGGTACACAGCCTGTGGCTTCTCCGGCCGCTCTATCTGCTTGTCGACGTCGATTTCTCTTCGTTGAACCCTTTCTTGCCGGAGGATTTCGTCTTCCTGGCTTATCATTATTTCCCGCCGCTCTGCATATTGTTGGAAATCGGGACGCTGCAGCAGGTTCCCAGCCTCGTCCATGGGTATCTCGCGTTGCCGGGATTCTGGACACCAGGCAGGCGGGAAAATTAGCCGGTGTCGTTTACAGTCGACCCACAGGTTGTGGTGAGCGAGGAATTTCTTGCCCACTATGATGTCGTTCTGCATGTCGACTAAATAAAGGGTGCATTCGATATTGTTCTCCCATGTACGCGGAAGTGCGCGAACAAAGCCTGCTCAATCGTTTGCCGGCTCTGGCCATCGTAACCCGCGACGGGAATTGGGTTGAACCCTTCCGTCAAGGGCGTGTCGAGGTATTTCTCGACGCGTTTCGCGAATTTCTTGTCAATAATTAAGTACGCGTCTGCTCCAGTGTCAATCAAGGCTTGGGTGGTCATCGTAAATCCATTATTAGCTAGAGTACAGTTAAGTAACAACGGACTACCGCCCAGCAAACCCAACAAAAAGTTGAAGGGTAAGTTGGTACATTTCTGAATCCCCAAAGGTCTTGTGACCGGCTCCGGCCCAGGAAAGGAGTCTACTGCTCCTGGGCCTCGTCTTTTCCCGTCTCCGGGTCGGCCTCGCAAAACCCATTAATTCTCGCCGCCCTGGCTTGTTCGTAATCCCCTCTGGCCGGGCACTTGGCCGAACGGTGGCCGTGCTGGCGGCAGGTAAAACAGAGGCCTCGGGAAAGCATGAGCTTGGCCTGTCCGAGATTTGGCTTCTGGTAAAACGGGCGGCCGTCGGCAGCACGTCCCATGGCTGGGGTATCGTCGCCTGGTTGCTGGTTACCCGCCGGGTAGGTGCGTCGAGCGGTGGAATAACCAGGTCGGGCAGCCGGATAGGCGCGACGGTTATCTGCATTTCCGCCGGGAATCTGGTTCGTTTGTCGAATGGGAACGACCGAGGTCTGCTGCCTGAGTTTTCCGGCTTGGGCGTGCACGAAATTCTTGTGCTGCTGGAAGTCCAGTTCCTGGATCATACTGCAAAATTCGGTAAACCGGACGGCGTCGTTCTTTGCCTCTCGGACGAACGATTCGTTCAGGCGACGCGGCAGTTTATCGAGCAGATCTCGTTTGTAATCGGCTTGGCTTACGCGAGCTTGGCTTGCCCAGCGTACGAATTCCAGGCGGAATTCCGCGAATTTATCTGAGTTCTTCATCTGTAGATCGCGGTACGTGACCCTGGCGACCTCGTACTCGTTAGGGTCGTGGTATTGGCTGTGCAGGTGGTCAAGCACCTCGTCGGCCGTTGAAAGTAGTGGTGGACCGTTCTCACTGTCGACAAATGGGAGGAGTCCCTCACTGACCTGGCCACCAGTTCGGCCGACAATGTACGAAATTTTGTCTTGTTCTGTGTCGAAATGGTCGGCGTTCTTCGTCAGTTTCGCCTTCAGCAGAAGGAACCACTGCTTGAATTTTACTTCGGGTTTTCCGTCTGCCGGTCTTTCCTTCGTGAAAACGGGAGGATTGTCGGCTTTCGAAGACCGCTTCGTTCCTCCCTCGGTTCTGTCGGTGGCGCTGCTGCGTGGGGTGTCCTCACGGGTTACAGAAGCCCGTTCGAGGTCCCGATTCTTTCTGACCAGAAACGCCATGTCTTCTCGCAGGGTATGAATTGTGTCGTCCATTTCCTGGAGGAGATCGTCGGTTTCCGTGGTCGGGATCGCGTTGGTTTCCGCCGGTTCTGCCTGTTTCAGTTCGTCAATTTGTTTGCCCGAAGCAGCGACGGCTTTTCTGGCTTCCAGGGCTTCGGCAGCCTCGCGGCAGGCTATCTCGTTCAGATCCAGGGCAGTACGAGTAGCTGCAGTGGAAACGAGAAAGCGGGCGCGAACCTCCTCGAACATGAGCTGGGGAAATTCGTTCACCATCTCGACGAACTTGTCGGCGTCGATAGCGTGGGTGCCCTCGAGGTACATACCCTTCCGGCCCTGTAACGTGAGGGCGGCGACAGGTAGGGTCGGTTTCTGTTTTGCGTCGCGGTTCGCAAGGTGTAGGCCGTCCAGGCGCTTCGAAATGTCGAGGAGAATCGAGTCCTCGGTCATAGAGTGGGCGAGCGGGAGTGGGACGCCGGCAGGACACATAATTTCTCGAAGTGCCTCGGGATTCTGGCCGGGTTCAACGGCCGACTTCGCGCTCTTCTTTGCCATCTGCTGGCGTAGGGGGGTAAGGGCTCCGTCCTTGTCCGTTCCGTCGCGTAGTAGGGCAAGGAGGGCATCGGTTTCAATCAAATGAAGCGTCTTGGCTTCAGGAGTCGTAGAGGCGGCTCGCGTAGTGGGCGCCATCTCGTCGGAAATCTGGCTGTCGTAAAGCTGTTCTGCGACGAATCAATCAATCTATCTGTCGTTCTTTTAGAGAAGTAGGGCTTCTCTGGATCGGGAATGAGCTTAGTTAATGTTAGGAATCACGATAACTCTCACCCAGGCAGTGCTGGTAAATGAAGGTATGGTGTGTAGAAATTAACTAAGCTGAGGAAAAAAAGAAAGAAGGAGAAGAAACGCTAGTTTACATGCCGGGCGGGTCGATTTACCTAAGTGCGGCACGAGCGCCCGTGCGCTGGTCCGTGCCACGCTGCGCCCCGTCGCCAGGTGCCGAAAGGTTCGCCGGACCTACCCGGTAGCCACCGGGTAGGTGACCCGCCCCTTTGGTTTCCTTCGCTCCATCTCTTTACCTGCCTACCCGGTAGCTACCGGGTAGGTCCCCAGTCCCAGCCTACCCGGTAGCTCCCGGGTAGGTCTTCAGTCAATCAGCCTACCCGGTAGCCACCGGGTAGGTCTCCAGTCACTCACGACCGCCGAGGCCGTGACATATCTCCATTAGTGTTGATGGAAGATTATTCAGAACGCGTCATCGCTCCTCATCCGATACGCAAACACGCCATCGCTCTACTTGTACCAATCGCATCTCGAGCTCTGGGTCAGTATCAAGCTCATCCCCGCCGTCTTCTTTCACAATGAAGTACGAGTCTTTGATACTGATGAAGTTAGGAATCTCCAGCGCATTTGCTTGAGCAGCTTGATACTCCATGGTTTCACGTTACGCTGCTTGTCCGCGCGCTCGAGGTCTCGACTCAGAATCTCGCAACGTTTTCTGGTAAGCTGGTTCATGTCGAGTAAATTTCTTCATCTGTTCTTCCGCGTCTTTCGCTGTTGACTTTCCACTCTATCACGAATCTGTCCAGCTGCCCAAGCACCGTTCGTCACTCCTTGGACTTGAAGCCTCGTCAAGTTGTCCAGAAAGCCATCTATACGCTTAGTGGCTGTGGTCTGATTGTTTTGCAGATGCGTCTGTGTAAGTATAGTCACGTTCAATGCTGTACGCATTTCAGCTACTTCTGCCTGAGCTGGGCTACTAAGAAGCTGTTCTCTCTGCTCCCACTTCTTGCCGTCTAACTTACATTTCGCACCCCGTGGCATGATGTTTACCAAAGCCGCAGGAGACACAGGTTCGTTCTGAAGCCCAATATCTTCCTTGATCTTTGCAGTGACTCTGCTGCTATCAATTGGCCACAGCCCGGTATTCTTGAACGCATCCCAGATACGGAAACGAGTGAATACCTCTTTATGTATATGGCTCCAGTGATCCAAGAAGTCTCATCGCAAGAACGTCAATCGGCTCATATGAATAGCTTTACGCAGTCGTCTTCGTTGTGCTGCCTTCAACCAATTATACAACCCTACATCTATGAGTTGTAATCGATGCGAGGTGTGAGCCGGAAGCAAGAATGAGATGATTTTGAAGTATTCACAGTACAACAGTACCAATGGTCTTTTGTGTGCATCCAACCTGTGTAGTATCAACACCATATATATAGATGGTAATGTACGGAATCTGCAATGCCCTCCTAGCTTGACGACTCGTGGATCTCTGTCCACATTGATGGTGCATAACCAAACCATTTGTCAACAGTTTCTGTGAAGCCTGAACTGATGGCAAACTAGTGCACATTGAAATGACGCACCTATTTTAAGGCTTTTTTTTCATTGTTGTAACCCGAGTCTGTTTCCGTAATAAAAACGTCATTTTTGTGTAACGGGGCAGCTAGACAGGAGGCAGAGCGACGCCGTTTGAGCTGCGCTGGAACACATTGTGACTCATTGAGCAACGGCGCTGTGGCGCCGTCTGGACAGCGACCGCAGTAGTCAAGGAGAATCATAGGGCAAGGCGCTCAAGCGCCGACCAGGCTGCGCCTGGAAGAGTCGAGCGCAGTGCGCCTGCGGCAGTCGGGCGCTAGGCGCACTACGCGTAGCGACTCCGGGGGCTAGCAGGCCAGCGCCGAGCAGATGGCGACTCGACGCGCTACTCGGCTAGGTCAACCAGGCAACAGTAGCGCGCACACCAGTCGCCAGGAGGCCGGCGACCACAAAAGCAGTGCGGCCGTGGCCGGACTGCCATGTAGATTCTCTTCCTTTCCCTAAGCGATAGTCTTACAGTAGAACTAAGTCCTTGCTCGCATCACCTCGTGCCAACCAACCCCTAACCCCTAACATTTTGATTGAAGTATTGACATAGTCCTCCAATAACACTTCGCCATTTAGTATTAAGAATGACGGAATGGAGCACCCATCTGCTGAAATGCAGTCGATTGCCGTCAAGCTTTCGCGATTTCCTGGAGACAACATCACACGGAGCTTTCTTTTCTTGTTTCTGACAACAAAAACTTTCATGGCGCTATTCAGAACTCTGATGAAAAAAGCAGATTGGTCAAAGTTCTATAAGTCTTCCAGCATCACTTTGAAGGTTGTCATTATGTCTTTGTACTCTTTAAAACAATCCTCTATCCCTTGTACATCCATTTCGTCTGCAGTTCGATAGCCATTGACGTATTTGACCCTTGTTTCAATGAATTGACGATTTTTTTGCTTCTATTGAAGTGCCCACCGATACATCAATGATGGAGGTGGCGGAGTAGGTCTTTGAGAACGTAGATGGTTTCCGAAGCTGAGAAGCGCTGCTATAGTTGGAGAGAACTGTCCTCAACTAAGTCACTGAATAAAATGGTTCAATGCATCCTGTTCTGTCTGGGTGAGAACACGTGGCTGACCAACGTCATTGAAACCAGGAATACGATTGCCTCTTTTATGGTGTAGGCGATATTTTTTAACGAGGGGGTATGGTGCGCTACATTGTTCGGCACACTGTTGTATTGTTAATCGTGGGTTGAGACGTGTCCGCCGCTAGTAATTTATAAGCAACCCCAGCTTTCTTAGCGTCAAAAGCAGGCATATTGTTGATGTATGAGTACGGTGGTAGAGCGACTTCTACGTACGTGAAAAGTAGGATGACAATGCATAGAGGACGTAGGTATGAGGAGGTAATCTGTAGGCAAAATTTTTTCGGGGCTAAGAATGATGGCGAATGTGCGGCGGATACACCTTCTGAAGGGATACTGTTAAAACTACCCAGTAAGCACCAGCGTGTGGGTTCAATAAGGTCAGACGCACACGTAGTACAAGTCCGACAAAAATCAATCATAAGGTACGGATTACTTGTATGAATTCCGTATGACTCAAGTACCAGGTGTTGACTGACGAGTACCAAGCTTCAATTGATGAGAGTGGCAAGTCCAGCGTTGAGGAGCCGGTGAAGATGGTGCTCCATTGATGCAAACGTGACAAAACTAAAATTTTGTACTTGTCCTCTTCGCTATTGTCACAAAAACGTGATACATAAAATTCGCTATCTTACATTTTCGTACAAATTGCATTGCTCTTCTTACTATCATCTACACCTGCTATCCACATCAGTCATATACGTAACACTTTTGCAACAAGTAAATCTACCCTATTATCATCATGTCCGGTAGTCGTCCAGTGTCGAATATATACGAATTCCTTGCGGAGATAACTCATTCCTATGCATTGAGCCTTACATTGGGGAGCATTCATGAATCAATAACGAGACAAGGCTGTAGGGTAAACAGGGGCCTCACGGGCCACTCAGTCACGGGCTGGAGGACTTAAACTGTGAACCGCGACACTCCCTCAATTGAACTAGCATACTACAGATGTAAAATAAATCGGAAAAAATCACTTTTTGGGCCGATCAGCCTTTTTAGGCTTCTCTACTTCTTCAGAAAGTGCTGGGTTACCCTCCTGACTTGTATTTGGCCGACCAGGCACCTCACAACTCGGCGCCTCATCATCATACACCACCCTACTCCTTAACCGCATCTTTGCCTCCTGTACCGTCCCAATGATCACAAACCGCTTCCCAGGTGGAATAGGGACCTTTTGTCGGACTTTTGTAGAGGTCTTAGTGTCCTTGGCTTTGTAGTACTCGATTTACGACTCCAGGTCCGCGATTCTCCCACATAAGTCGTCAATTGCCTTAGAAGCCTTCCGAGTGAGTAATCTCTGACTAGGCATATTGAGAGCAGGATTTACGGTAGACTGGAGTGATCACTGTGGCAAAACCACTTTTTCGGGCACGAGAGTCGTGTATATTAGTGAGTGTACGCCTGGGTGTGCAACTACCTAGGTACTTGTCAAATAATTGGGCCCGACTCTGTCAATACGATACGCACTTTTGTAAACCAAACATCAACAAAATAAACAACACAAACAACGACCACATACCTACACACATTCACGCGTTTAATTCAGTCATTCGTACACATTATTTACACTATTCATCAAACTATTAGTCGTTTCACGTCAAGTCTCGAGTTGCGGTTGCGGGACTGTTGCCATCATCAGACCTGCCGTTACACCCGTCACGCCCTTTTTGGTGCTGCCGTTGCGTGGCTGCCGTCGCTGTCGCCAGGTCCGTCACTCACTCTTTAGTGCTTGCTGCCGTTGCGTGGCTGCCGTCGCTCTGTCGCCAGATCCGTCACTCCCTCTTCAGCGCATGCTGCCGTTGCGTAGCTGCCGTCGCTGTCGCCAGGCCTGCTGTCACTGCCGCCAGGTCCGTCACTCCCTCTTTAGTGCTTGCTGCCGTTGCGTAGCTGCCGTCGGTGTCGCCAGGCCTGCTGTCACTGTCGCCAGGTCCGTCACTCCCTCTTTAGTGCTTGCTGCCGTTGCGTGGCTGCCGTCGCTGTCGCCAGGTCTGCCGTCACTGTCGCCAGGTCCGTCACTCCATCTTTAGTGCTGCCATTGCGTGGCTGCTGGGGCTGCCGTCGCTGTCGCCAGACCCGTCACTTCCACTGTCGCCACGTCCGTCACTCCATCTTTAGTGCTGCCGTTGCGTGGCTGCTGGGGCTGCCGTCGCTGTCGCCAGACCCGTCACTTCCATTGTCGCCAGATCCGTCACTCCCTCTTTAGTGCTGCCGTTGCGTAGCTGCCGTCGCTGTCGCCAGACCCGTCACTTCCGCTGTAGTGCTTGCTGCCGTTGTGTGGCTGCCGTTCTGTTGCCTAGCTGCTCTTGTTGTCGCCGGAGCCGTCACTCCATCTTTAGTACTGCTGCTACCGACGCCGCCGCCACCGCTGCCATCGCCAAACCCACTGCCGTTACTCAGCTGTCGTCGTCACCGCACCCGTTACTCTCATAGTGTTGCCTTTGCCTGACTGTCCTCACCGTGGCCAGACACGTCATTCCATGAATCGTGCTGCTGCTGTTGCCGAGCTGTCGCCGCTGCCACCAAACGCACTCACCATGAGTGGTCCACAGTTTAATTGCACTATCTGCAAGGCCACTATTCTCCGCAAAAACAAATCACGTCATCAGAAACAACATGAATGTTTTGCCAATACTCTCATTGAAATTGTGGACTGTGAGGTCTGTCATCAGTCAGTATCAGCTCACAATCTTCAACGTCATTTAGATCAACACTCACGTACTCATAAGATTGAATGTTCTATCTGTGGTGCTGTTGTGAGTAAAGCCAGACTGACTAAACATCAAAGAACAATCAGATGTTTGCAAGCTTCAACTTCTACTGATGACAATGACTCATCTACATTAAAGGATGAGAGTCACTCTCTCATTCCAATACATACTCCATATTCACAATGTTTGTGGGATGAATTCAAACACAGTTCACCTAATTGTTTGTCAACATTGGTGTCAGCATACAACCATGAGATCAACAGAGCAGGTGACCTGACCTCACTACATCAGAGGAATGGTGGTCTCTGGAGTGAGTTGGGTTTATCACCACCACTCCTGTTTCCTTCCAAGGAATGTTGGCTGATAGAACCTGATGGTGATGAGTTCCTCAATGCATTACTTATCAATGCAACTGAAGATACTGCCATTTATCTTAATGGTGATCCTCACCAGACAACAGAAAGCACACCATTGCTTCAGGTACTTCAATAGCTAAGCACACCCAAACCAGAGTATACTCTTTATGCTCTCAACATCAGTTGTGATATTCCACAAATGCAGATACCAGATCAATTTCAAGATACCACATATGAAGAGACACCAATCATCTCTATTAATATTACTCCTCAGTATACAGTTGTTGATCTACATATTGGTATGTCATCCACTTGATGATCTTTAATCTTTTTACTAACTTATTTTATATACAGAGGAGCCCATGGTATCACTCTATTATCAAGAGGTTGTGTTAAACTATGGGCTTTATACCCATTAATTCAACATAACTATAAAAAATTGTCAAGTGTTTATCACTGTAACTCTATATTCATTGATCCCATGAATCAACTTGAGGGTGGTGAATTCTGCATTCAAACTGAGAATGAGGGTATATATCTGCCTCCTGGATGTATACATGCAACATTGACATTATGTGGCGATTTGGTCCATAGCATGAACTATACCACTGCAAAATGTTTCAAATCCTCTGTCATTGGCTGAGATTTGGATGACATGGATGGCTCTACTACTGCTGATGATGCTGGCATTATTCTTGCATCAATGATTCTTATCATGAATTCAACTAATGAAGAAGCAAAGTCAACTGTGCAAATAGAGCTCTGTGTGAGATACAACAAAATTTCAACTCTAAAGCCTATTGAGTTGGTGTACCTGAAAGAGTTACTTCCGAAAAGGTGCAAGCATTGTAACAAACCTTGGTTGAGACATTAAAGTTCATGTAATAATATTTGTTTTTCATGTATATTTTAAATATTATAAAGATTCATGAGAACCATTTTAATCAAATATGTACTTGTCTATGATGATTGAAATATCAACTCACCTCCCTCAATACTGTTACGAACCGCTAAATATGGTACTATCACGTGCGGCTCAGGTGCGGGGAAGCACACGTACGGAAGGTCATTCGTTAGTTATTACTGGAGGGCTTCGGAGGTACGACTCTACGTGGTAAATGCAAAGAGTCGCAAATCGCACTTGCGATTTGCGATCGGAATCGCAGAAGCGCAGCTCGACCTTGCGACTCGGATCGCAGAATCGCAGAGCGATTCCGCGAGCATACATTCCTTTGAGGCACACGCCTGAGTGAGGGGAGGTCTATATAACGGCACGGTTATTCTCTGTATCTAGTCATTCCTTCACTTAGCAATCTAAGCATTCATCTAGTTCTTGGAATAATGCTTCATTCTCATACTACCTGAGTGAGGGAAATCCCTTAACGAGATATTTGTTTACGTTTACGTTATTGCTCACGATAATCGCAACCCACGGTTGAACCTACCTTTGGAACATAAACCACTGGCGATACTACGATCCCTATCCGTTAGGTATCGTCCCAGTATAGCTCGTTACATTTTGCTAAGTCTTGTTCAGTCAGCTGTCAGTTACGACTACTGAGCAATAACGTCAGAATGGCTTCCACGTCGTCTACCTCTGAGAAGGCTATCCAGCAGCTCACGGAGCGAATCGCCCAACTGGAAGTGAAGGAGCGAATCCCTAAGGCCAACGTGTACAAACCTCGCAAGCCAGAAACGTTCAATGGCAAACGAGACGAGGTTGATGCGTTCATCACACGTTTCCGTGCCTACGCTATGCACTTTCTGCTCAACGGGACTCAGAAGGTTCTTGCGATTGCGGAGTTTCTCACGGGAGATGCCCTCGAGTGGTTCCAACCCACTCTCGATGATTTCCTCACCAATCCCGCGGAACAACGCAACCATGCCACGAACCAGATCTTCTCTAGCTTCGGTAATTTCGAGGCCAAGTTCCGAGCCTTCTACGCGGCCCCAGACAAGGAACGCACGGCCGAAGTGAAGATACACGCACTCGTACAGAAGGGCTCTGCATCGGCATACGCAGCCGAGTTTAAGCGTCTCGTTTCGATCATCGGATGGGATGACAACAATGCGCTCATCAGCATCTTCTACCGAGGACTGAAGAGCGATGTGAAGGATAAGCTAGCGCTCGAAGAACGAGGTACCGATGTCGATCAATACATCGCCAAAGCAATTCAGATCGACAATCGCATTTACGAACGACGCATGGAAGGGAAACGCGAGGGAGGCCGAACATACACCTCTTTCGCACAAAGCCGTGGTCAACGAAACCATAGCAACAACACGGCACGAACCTCATATGGATCCCATGCCGGACCGATGGAAGTTGATGCCACTCATCAGAAAGGTGGCAAGAAGCGAGACATGAGCACTGTCAAGTGCTACAATTGCAATCAGAAGGGGCACTACGCTCGAACGTGCCCGAAGCCACGAAAGGAACGAAAGAACTTCCAACGAGTCCCTGAATGACAAGTTGCGTCCACGTCTCAGGATAAAGGACAGACACGACAACTCGCGATGATGAACATCGCTAACGAACATGACGAAGCTGAGACGTCAAACGCGAACGCGAACCAGGACACCTGGGTGTGCCCCGACGAAGATCCCAATTGTCGCTACGAAATATGCGATCACCAAACGTGGGAAGAGTTCGTCGAGAATATGGTCGCGAAGGCAGTCCACCGTGGACAAGCATACTCAACTGATCGTGACGATTGGTGGGCAGAATGGGTTCCGATTCCAGAGCACGTCACCGTGCAGAATCTCATCGAGGCTACGGACGAAGAAATCGGACCAATGTGCTGGAAACTTCAGCGAATGCATTGCGAACTCATCGTTGGAGCCGGAATCGATACCCGAAAGATTCGAGACAGAATCCCTCAAATGATCGCGGAGGCTTACGCAGTTGAAGAAGACCTCTACCGATGCGATCCACGCCTCTCGATTCTTTGCCCCGAATATTACCAGATCAACTGGATCTCGTGCGTCAACTACGCATGCCCGACACACCTTTGTCACAAGATCACGAACGATTGGTTTCCGATCAAGATCTACGATCAACCAATCGATACTCTTTATGAACGTGCACAATTCCTAAGCTTGACCCCAGCGTACATCGATAGACGAGGCTACGCTACATTCGACCAGGACCCAATGCTTCCTGCGGAATGTTATGCGCCCGATTCGAGGCTGGAAGACTGCAAGCGCGATGACTGCAAGTTCCACGCAATTGAGAAGATCATGATGTGTCGAGAATACCACACGAAGGAAGGCGAGAAGCCTCACTATTTTCCGGAGGAGTACCACACTCCCGACGAAGGGTATATTGACAACGATCTTCCCGACAACGAGATGAGACGTGTTGCGGACGAAGCCGAGCACAACGAAGTAAAGAGAATGCTCGACCGCATGCGCTCGCGAATGACAATCGCTACCAGAGAGCCGGAAGACGGACTCGAAGAATTCTGGAGATTAGTCGAACGAACTACGAAGCGGGCTCACGCAAAGAAGAGACCCGTCAAGCATACGAAGTACGAGAGCCGAACGCAAGCTACTCGCCAATCAAAAAACGAATAAGGGCAGTCGCGAGAGACCGGCGACTTGTCCACGAGATCGAAAGGTCATTATGTGCGACAAACTCGAACAGCGCGCATCTGTTCACAGAAGTCATATGGAACGGACAACGAATGAGAGCTCTAATCGATTCAGGAGCTCAAGCGAACTACATCTCTCCACGAACTGTCAACGAACACGAAATACCTTGGAAGGTAAAGGACAGCCCCTATTCACTCACGACCGTTGATGGGAGTCCGATAGATTACGAGAACGGAAGTGTCAACAGAGAAACTGCAGAACTCTCTCTTGATATCGCCAGACGAGTACATAGACTCACGCTCGACATCACGGAGATTTCAACGCACGAAATCATTTTGGGGATACCCTGGTTGCGGGAGAGCAATCCCAGAGTAAACTGGAAGACAGGCCACTTTCAGTGGGATATACCAGGAAGAGATTCACCCTCTACAGAGTCGGAAGACACGACCGCACGGGAATCTAAGCCGGATCACGATGCAACGAAGAAAGCACGATCCAGGAAACAATGGGCGAAAGAACTCACGATAGCAGTCACCGTCCAAGAAGCGAAACCGGACTTAACTACGGAAGTACCGGAAGAATACAAAGATTTCGCAGACCTGTTTAGCGGAAAGCATAAGACAGAATCAGGTCTACCCGAGCACAGCCGGTGGGATCATCACATACCCCTAGAAGAGGGAAAGCATCCACCGTTTCTACCACTATACAGTCTGAACCCGTCGCAACTTCAGATGCTACGAGATTATCTGAAGAAAGAGTTAGCACGAGGCTACATCAGACCGAGCGAATCCTCAGCACGACATCCGATTCTATTCGTACCAAAGAAGGTCGGAAGAGACGGCAAAGTTAAATGGCGATTATGTGTGGACTTCCGACGAACCAACGCGATCACAAAGAAGAATCGCGGTCCACTGCCGATAATTTCAGGGCTACGAGACCGTTTACACAAGGCAAAGTACTTCACGGCACTCGATTTGCCGGATGCCTACCACCTTATACGGATCGCTGAAGGAGAAGAATGGAAGACGGCATTCGGAACACCATACGGACTATACGAATACATGGTGATGCCGTTCGGATTAACCAACGCACCAGCAACGTTTCAAACCATGATCACGACCGTACTCGCGAAGTACATCGATGAATTCGTTGTGGTGTATCTCGATGATATACTCATCTATTCCGAGACCCTGGAAGAGCACAAGGAACACGTCCGAAAGGTGCTCGAAGCCTTACGAGAAGCGAAGCTACTAGTGAATCCCGAGAAGAGCGAATTTCACAAGCAGAAGGTAGACTTCCTCGGCTTCACGATTACGCCAGGCGAAGTACGAATTCAGGACTCGAAGATATCAGCAGTAAGAGATTGGCCAACACCAAAGAGTGTCGAAGACGTACGATCCTTCATCGGATTTGCGAATTACGTTCGACCCCTCATAAAGGACTTTGGAAAACACGCGGCACCTCTTACGAACCTGACGAGGAATGACACGAAGTTCCGATGGACAGAAACGGAGCAGTCAGCCTTCGATAAAATTCGAAACGCAATCCTGAGCGAACCAGTTCTCAAAATGCCGAATCCCGAAATACCCTTCGAAGTTGAAGTCGATGCCAGCGATTACGCGATTGGAGGTCAGCTCACGCAACGAGACGAGCACGGAAAACCTCATCCCGTGGCATTCTTCTCGAAGAAGTTAAACGGCGCACAACTCAATTACCAGATTCACGACAAGGAGTTGTTAGCGATCGTCGAGGCATTCCGAGAATGGAAACACTACTTAAGCGGTACCGAAGAACCGGTTAAAGTCTTTAGCGATCACAAGAATCTCACGACGTTCATGCACACGAAAGATCTGAATCGACGCCAGGTCAGATGGGCCGAGTTTTTAACGGAATTCAACTTTCGCATTATTCACGTCAAAGGAAAAGAGAACGTACGGGCCGATATACTCAGCCGAAGAGGTGACCACAAGCAGGACATACCGAAGACCGCTACGACCCTACTACACATGGATGAAGATGGACAACTAACGGCGAACAACAGTTTGCGAGAGAACCCGGAAAGTTACTTGTCGCTATCTTTCACTCGACACGATGCCGAAGAATGGGACGCGAAGTGCGCGAAAGCTCTTACGTTTGAAGACAAGGAGTTACCTACCGAGAATCCTGATTACCTCGAAACGGACGGTACACTCTTGTATAAGGGAATGCGCTATGTTCCTAAGAGCTTACAACACGAGTTAGTCACAGCACTTCACGAACACCCGTTAGCGGGACACCAAGGCATCTTCAAGACGTTACGTCGATTACGAAAGAACTACGACTTTCCCGAGGCAAGAAAAGTAGTCAAGGAGGTCGTGAAGAAATGCGATCTCTGCCGCAAAGCGAAGGCCTCACGACAGAAGCCTTACGGACTACTGCAATCAATCAAGCCGCCGGAGCGAGCTTGGGAAGTTGTCGCATTTGACTTCATCACGAAACTACCGAGATCCACAGAACCAATGACGAAGACGGTTTACGATTCAATTCTCGTCATCGTGGATAAGCTCACGAAGTACGCATACTTCCTGCCGTACCTCGAAGCGAGTACAGCAGAAGAATTAGCGTACACGATCACACGACACGTATTCAGCAAGCATGGGTTGCCACGACAATTCATTACCGACCGAGGCAGTCTTATGGCCTCGCACTTTTGGCAATCACTCATGAAAGCGTTAGGCGTAAAGCACAGAATGTCTACGGCGTACCATCCGCAGACAGATGGACAGACGGAAAGGCTCAATCAGACAGTCGAAACGTACCTACGGTGCTATATTAACGACGAACAGGATGACTGGGTTATACACCTACCTACGGCCGAGTTCGCGTACAACAGCTCAGATAACGAGACAATGGGAATGTCCCCATTCCGAGCGAACTATGGATTCGACCCAGATCAGTATCGTGCACCTATCGACGGAGCCACCGCGCCGCAAGCTATACGACACGCCGACGAGTTAGTCGAGATTCAGAAGCAACTTCAACGAGACCTCATTCACGCGCAAGAACGAATGAAGGACTACTACGACCGACGAAGGTTGTCGGAGCCAACCTTAGAAGAGGGGGATAAAGTCTACTTGTCCACGAGAAACATTCGCACGAAACGGCAAAGTCAGAAGCTCGATTACAAGAAAATCGGACCGTTTGCGATTAAGAGAAAAGTCACGGACGTGACCTACGAATTAGAACTACCGCGTCGCGCCCGCATTCACCCAATTTTCCATGTTTCTCTTCTCGAACCAGCGCACAAGGACACGCCTCTTCAAACGAGACTCGAAGTTAAATCAGACCAGGACGAATACGAAGTCGAAGCAATACTAGACTCACGTCAGAACGGACGAGACACGGAGTATCTCATTAAGTGGAAAGGATACTCACACGAAGAAAACACTTGGGAACCTAGGAAGAACCAACGAGGTTCACGGATTCTTCTTCGCCAATTTCACCAGCGAAGGCAGCGGATTGCATAACGAGAGCAGATGGCTCATGACTCGACGAATTGCCCCAATCACCGATAAAGTTTCCACCGATCCACGTACCAGCGGAAGCAGCAGGAGTTGGATCACGGGCAGGAACAGAAGTCGAAGTCCCGGTTATGCCTTCTTCCTTATCGAGTTCCAGGATGTCATGCAAGAACAAGGCGTCACCACGTTCCTTCATATATCTTCTCATTTTGTCAATGCGAACAATTTTCGCAGTCGTTTCCGCAAGTTTCTTATTTAAGTGGAATATTTTCCGATTGATTTCGAGCAGCTCACCGCGAGCCATTTCATCTTCATTATCGAGCACCGATTGTTGCTCCATCACTTTTGATAACGACTCCGTAATCAGGGGACCATCGCATCTACGACCGGCACTAATACATGACGAACAACGAGACGATCGATCGGACATAATGCATTCAATGCGCTTGTTGAAGCAGCGAGTGCACGGCATGTCGGCACGTCTACCGTTGGAGTACACGTACGAAGAAAGTAGCCGCCGATTCCGCGAAAGACGAGGAGGAGACAAAGAACGAGATCTGGACCTCTGTGGAGAGCGAGAGCGATGAGAGCGATGCGAGGAGTGATGAGACGATCTTCTGTGAGAGCTAGGCATGATGGTATCAGTAACTCAACCGTGATGACAAGAGACGGACACCTCACGAACCAGGCCGCAAGACTTGCGATATTTAAATTGTTGAGGGCAACAATCCTGGAAGGAGGGGAATGATGTTACGAACCGGTAAATATGGTACTATCACGTGCGGCTCAGGTGCGGGGAAGCACACGTACGGAAGGTCATTCGTTAGTTATTACTGGAGGGCTTCGGAGGTACGACTCTACGTGGTAAATGCAAAGAGTCGCAAATCGCACTTGCGATTTGCGATCGGAATCGCAGAAGCGCAGCTCGACCTTGCGACTCGGATCGCAGAATCGCAGAGCGATTCCGCGAGCATACATTCCTTTGAGGCACACGTCTGAGTGAGGGGAGGTCTATATAACGGCACGGTTATTCTCTGTATCTAGTCATTCCTTCACTTAGCAATCTAAGCATTCATCTAGTTCTTGGAATAACGCTTCATTCTCATACTACCTGAGTGAGGGAAATCCCTTAACGAGATATCTGTTTACGTTTACGTTATTGCTCACGATAATCGCAACCCACGGTTGAACCTACCTTTGGAACATAAACCACTCGCGATACTACGATCCATATCCGTTAGGTATCGTCCCAGTATGACTCGTTACAAATACATTTATTGTTAAGCGCCTCAATCGTCATCGCTGCGATGACAAAAATTCACTTCTTCATCTCCCTCAACCCACCTCCCTCAACCTACCTCCCTCAACCCAGATGTCTCGACTTTTTTTCACAGTGTTCTGTCATCATCGGTGCGATGATATAAATGCAACATCTACCTCCCTCAACCCGCCTCCCTCAACCCACCTCCCTCAACCTACCTCCCTCAACCCACCTCCCTCAACACAGCTGTCTCGACTTTTTCTCACAGTGTTCTGTCATCATCGGTGCGATGATATAAATGCAACGTCTACCTCCCTCAACCCACCTCCCTCAACTGACCTCCATGGACTCTCTGTTTTGTAGAAACATTTGTTAAAACTCTATTAATTAATGGGATAGATCAACTTGTAAAATCTCAATATAATGTATATATACCTCTGCTAGCTGTAACGTTGATTGCAATCTGTATATTATACGTCATGATCATCACTATAGTTTTAAGCATTTATTTTTTGTCAATTTTAATGTCTCTGATAGGTTTCGCAGAAATTATAGTGATCTTTCTAATTTTACACATGTATTAAGTATTAGCAGCGAACCAGATCACCTAACAATTAGTCTCTCTATATTGAGAAGGAAAATCCTTTCTTACGGGCCCCTCACATAGCTGTTGATATTTTGTACTCAAACAACATTACCGTTGCTATCTCATCTCGGCGCCGCATTGCGTTGCTCACGATGCCACGCCCTTGCATTGATCCGGTACCCCACAGAGAATGGATTATTAACGAGTATTCAAATCAAACTTCGATTCAATCTTTTTTTGACATTTTACAGCACCGTCACGGCGTCCTTGTCAGCCGTTATCTTCTCCTTTGCCGACTTAAAGAATGGGGCATACCGCTTCCTCAAATTCGCACACAACATAGCGAATCACTCAATGATCGATTAACCCATCTTTATTACGAATACGGCTTATCCGATGCAGCTATTTTACGAGCATTACAAGAGTCCGGCTTTCAAATCTCCCCAACACAAGTGCGTCGCCTCCGTTCCAGTCTCGAAATTTATCGTCGTGTTCCTATTAAGAAGGTGCATACCCGTCAAGAACAACTGCGTGCATTTTTTACTGCAGAACGGCATACAGAAAGAATGATACAGCGCCTCGGAAGGGGCAGCCTATATACTCATATGCGACGAAGATATTTTAATTTGTCCAGAGATGCCATTTTCCAGGTATATCGCGAATATCACGACGATGCAATTCGAGATAGGCTACACAGGCTGCATCGTCGAAGGGGTGGCTAGACTACACCAGGACCTAATTACATTTGGTCCGTAGATGGTCATTTAAAGCTTGCTCATTTTGGATTCGAGAGATAGGCAGGAATCGATGCATATTCGAGGTTCATTCCGTGGTTCTATGTGGGATTTTCAGCTTTAACGGCACAAGCTATATTTCTACAATATCTCTATATTGTGAAGGAGCATAACTTCATTCTACAAATCTGTCACGACACGCGCCTTTGGTGGTTCCGAACAGGTCTATTGAGGGACTATTGTTATCGCATAAGGAGGAAGAAGAAGAAGAAGTCTCCGTGAGGCTTGCTAGCCTCCGGTATACGTACATACCAGGCCGGTGTTACGATCAGGTAGAAGGTCTGACACCTTGTATTGATGCTATGAACGAAGACTCTAAACTAGGGAAGAAAGAGAGAGAAAGAGAACTAAATCTACATGAGTGGGAATCCTTCTTATACCCTGCGTCCTCACGTTCAGTGGTGGGGGACGGCTTAGCTCCATGGTGGGCGACGACAAGGTCTGTGCTTGGAGACCACATGGTCTGAGCGTGAATCCGTGGATAAGCGAGCTCGTGGTGGGCGACGGCGAGCTCTGTTGTGAAGGAGAGCTGGTCATAGCTTCAGCCTTGTAAAAGGGAGCTCCGTAGATGATGATGACAAGCTCATATGTCACGTACTGACAGGAGAGCTCATGGAGGAGTACTGAGAAGCTCTGTGATGACGGTTACTGCTTAGATCTTAGGCACAACCGTCACACTTCCCCCTACCAAAACGGAGACACGGTGGTGAGCCGGGTCAACGTTAACTGTGTCGACGACGGCCTCTTCTTTTGCCTATTCCCTGAGCCACATTGTCATCTGGGTGGTCTCCTGCTTCTCTATCCTCTGCCGCAGCTTCAATCCATTGCGTCAGCCTCACAGGAGGCCCAGCAGCTTCCGGAAATTCATTGTGAAATACTCGAAGTTTCATTGCTGCATTCTTGAAATTCTCAGCTGGGTACCAAGTTTCGTCAGGATCACAGCCTTGCCAGTGAACCTGGTACTGTAACTCTTGTTTCCTGCCATGAATTCGTGACTGAAGAATGGATTCCACCTCGAATTCAGCCTCTCCGTGAATCTCCTCAGGCTCAGGAGGTGGTTGGACCTGTTGGGGAAGGGGGTCTTCACTAGCTTTTCGGAGCCTATCAGCGTGAAAGAGATTCTTCATCTTGTAGCTGGCTGGCAAGTCTAGTACAAAGCTGTGACCCCTTTCCTCTGTGATCTCAAATGGGCCCACCCACTGAGAATCCAGCCTGGTAGTGGGAGATTCAGTACTGAACCCCTTCTTCTTGAGGAACACCTTGTCTGTGACTTTGAAATCGACGGGCCTGCGCTTTCTGTTTGCTTGAATCTCTTGCCGACGTTGTGTGGCAACTCCTGCTTTCAAAGCTAACTTCTGTACCTCTTGTGTTTGTAAAAGGAGCTTGCGAGCTAACGTCTCGGGCTCGGTTTTTTCAGTTGAGTCTGGCAGGCTCCTTGACAATGGGTTACGAACTTCCGTGCCTGTCAGCACTTTCAGAGGTGCCATGTCAATGGATGAGTGCCACGACGAGTTGTGAGCAAAGTCCAGAGCAGGCAGATGGGTGCTCCAATCATCCTGATACTTGTTGACGTAAAATCGAAGCTTCTGATCTAGTTCCTGATTTGTAAACTCAATGGCACCTTGTGTCTGAGGGTGGAAGGCACTGCCGTGACGGTGCTTGGTCTTGGTGAGCTCGTTAATCTTCCTCATGAACTGGGAGATAAATGGGCCAGCATTGTCTGAGATCCAGACTTCAGGAACCCCCAACAGCCTGTACACATGATGATAGTATCTGGCAGCAATGATCTCAGCTGTGTCTGTCTTTCTGCCAGGCAGCGTGATCAGAAGCCTGCTGAACTTGCAGGTGAAGGCCCAGATGTAGTCATATCCATGACGGTCCTTGGGCATGTCTTTTCCATCAACCACAACGTGCTTCCACACAGCTGCAGGAATGGGTAAAGGATGAAGCAGGCCTGGGGTCTTGTCTCTAGGTGTCTTGTTCCTCCGGCATTCATAGCAGTTCCGGACATATCTTCTGATGTCCTGCTTCATGTGAGGCCAGTAGTACTCCTTCTCGAGAGCCTTTATTGTCTTGTTCTGTCCTGGGTGAGCAGAGATTGTGAGGTGATGAGCTTCTCGAATGAGAGCAGTGCGTAGATGTATGTTTCCCCTTTCAGTCATCTCTGGCACAATCAGCTGATTGCCTCTCATGCCCAACCCTTGAGCCTCGTTTTCCTTTTGTATCAGGTCCACGATATCAGCTCCTCTCACAGCCTCTGTGTCATTTTCAGATGTATCGAGCTTCTCGTGGCTTCTGGCGAGCTCGTCATGTGTCTGGTCAACAGGATCAGCCTCATTGCTAGCCTTATTCTCAGGCTCAAGTGCGGCGAGCTCGCCATGAATCCTGGCAGGCTCTATCAGTGGCATAGTTCGTTCTTCTGCTTCTCGTGCTTTCACAGTAGGTAGATCAGCTGTCTTCCGTGACAGGGCATCTGCCACCACGTTCTGCTGGCCTGGACGGTACTGGAAAGTAATGTCAAAGTTTGAGAGGAAGTCAGCCCACCTCACCTGACGAGTGGATAGCACACGCTTTGTGGAGAAGTAAAGCAGAGCTTGGTGATCAGTGACGACGAAGAATTTGGTTCCCAGTAACTCAGGACAGTAATGCTCGAGCGTCTGGACCACTGCCAGGAGCTCTCTATCTTGGATGGGGTAAGCTCTCTCAGCTGGAGTCATGGTCTTTGAGAAGTATCCCACAGGCTTCCATGTCTTGTCTTCTTGCTGCTGCATCACTACACCTCCAGTGGCATTACGAGAGGCATCTGTCTCTACTCGAGTTGGTTGGCCAGGCCTGAAGAAAGCCAGAACTGGGGCCTCGCAGGCCAGCTTTTTCATGGACTCAAAAGCTTGCTTCTGAGCTTCTCCCTTCTCAAATGAAGCTCCTTTCTTCAGCAACTTATTCAGGGGCTCTGCCACATCACTGGCGTGATGTGTGAACATTCTGATGAAGTTACAGAGCCCTAGAAACGATCTGACAGCTCTGACAGAGTTGAGCTCTTCGAATTTCCAGTTCTTGATGGCTTCAACCTTCTGAGGATCCACACGAATTCCGACTCCTGCCTCCAGAATCACGCCCAGGTAGTCTACCACAGTGACGTTGAAACGGCTCTTCTTGATGTCTCCTTGAAGCTGGACCTTGTGAAGACGGTAGATGATCTCCTCACAATGCTTCCAGTGCTCCTCTTCTGTCTCTGAGTAAACGAGCACATCATCAGCATAGGCACTCGCAAACAGATCTAGAATCTCTTGGAGCTGGGCGTTGATGAAGCTCTGCCACCAGGCAGGCCCAACCTTTAAGCCAAAAGGGAGTACCTTCCACTGAAATGTGCCCTGACGAGTGCGGAATGCTGTGAGGTGTCTGGACTCCAGGGACATCCTCAGACGATGGAAAGCTTTGATGATGTCAAAGTTTGACATCCTCCTCGCGTTTCTGGTGTTGAAGATCGTGCCCTGCAAGTCAGGGGCTGGTACAATCTTGTCCTTAAGGTACTGGTTTCTCCAACGATAATCAATGCAGAAACGTCTGTCAGATGAGTGAGGCTTGGGGACAAACAGTACTGATGAAGCCTGAGCCTCCATGCATGGCTCAATGAACCCTGAACTCAACAGCTGGTCCGTCACTTCTTTCTCCAAGGGCAGGTACTGGACCGGAGTACGATATCTGGGAGGGCCAGTGTCAGATGGATCTCCTGTTGTCTCGAGAACCACGTCAAAGCCTGGACGAGAGGGGGGCAAAGTATCAGCCTGCACTTTAGAAAAGAACCCCTCAAGGTGTGCGAGCTGCTCAGGTATCAACGAGCGCACCAGCCTAACGTGCTCTGGGTCCTCGTTTGGTGGAAAGGAGATAGCCTTGTTGTCGAATGTCTGCCAATGCTCAACAGCAGAGATGGATGGTC
>JAJFDI010000196.1:0-25155 GCA_028637685.1 Xylariaceae sp. X3-2
ACCTCCTGCAGCAATAGTGCCTCCCACTATTGCTGCACCTGCTAACCCGGCCCCTGCTGCCTCTGCTGCCCCTGCAGCCTCAGTAGCTGCCGGCACTATGTCCTATAGTGCAGCAGCTAAGCTTTCCTCTGCTCCTGGTGCCCAGCCTGGCTCTGCCCCCTCCAAGCCTCAGGCCTGGCAAGTGGTGCAGGGCAAGAAGGGCGCCAAGGCCAAGCCTGCCCCCTCTGGTTCTGCTGCCCCCCCTTCTGCGTCTGCGTCTGCCTCTGCTGCCCCTGCTGCAAAGAAAGACAATCGCGTCTTCTTCCGAGTGCCTGAGGACTCTGCCTGGCGCAATGTGGAACTCTTCCAGTTCCGCATTGCCCTCTGCGGCATGTTCTCCCCGGCCCTCACCTTGGTTGATCTCGTGCATAGTGGTGGTATTGAAGCTATAATAAACATTGGTCCGCTTCTGGACCATTAGATACGGCCTCAACATCACGGTGGACGAGTCTTCGGACTGGTTTGCCTATGTGGTTGACAGGGTTCCTGCCATCACGCCTCCTGCTGGCCGCACATACGACAGCCTTCTCCGTGAGGAGTGTGAAGCTGCCACTGGCCAGCGGGCTGTCAGAATCGTCCGCTCCCTCTTCGCGAGGGACTCCTGGGTCATCTCCTTTGCCTCTCAGATTCGCTCTGGCTTCCGTCTTTTTGGCAGTGCCCCTGCTAGAAGCTTGGCCCGCAAGCCTGATGTGGTGCAATGCACTCGCTGCTGGGACTTCCACGACCCACGTGAGTGCTCCAGACGAAAGCTGTGTGGTTTCTGCGGCAAGAATCACCCGGAAAACACGGGCCTCTGCGACCCAAGCCCCAAATGTGTCAACTGCAGAGGCCCTCACCGGTCTGACTTCGTTGGCTGCATTGCCCGGCCAAGAAAACATAACGGTAAGATTCAGCGGCCCAGCAAGGCCACGCTGACTGCTCTGCGGGAGCTGGGAGCCTTGGCCACGGCTGAGACTCGCAGAGCCGCTGCAGCAGCAGCAGCTCCAGTTCTTCCCCCCCTTCCGCCCTCCCCTGCTGCCCATGTCGTGGTGCCCGACACTGAACGTGCCGTCTCACCTGTCGCTGCTGCAGTCACGCCGGTGACCCAGATGCCCCAGGCTTCACCTGCGGCCGCGGATGTCTCCATGAGTGACATCCCCACTGAAGACCTCCTGGCCATGGCGGCGTCGTCGTCATCTGGTGGCAGCTCTCCTGTCATCACAAAAGTACAGCCGAGGCAGCCGGACCCCACTCCTCCCCCCATGCCAGCCTGGAAGGCCAAGCTATTGATGAGTGAGGAGGACACGGATATGACAGAGATGGAGACGGAGACGGAGACTGAGTCTGAGGACGACACTCCAACTCCTACTCCAACTCCAGCCCCCAATCCCAACCCATGGTCAGGCGACGGCGCCTGGAATGGGGTCACGGACCCTTGGGGCCTCTCCACAGAGACAGCGGCAGCTGCACCCGCGGCTGCCCCTCCTCTCATCCTCTCCCCTGCTCCCGCCCGCCCTGCTCCTGGCACTCTCCTTCTAAGCGTCGGGCTCCCTGCGGCTGCCTCCTCGGCAACTCGTGGGGCCTCAGCTAGAAAGCGAGTCCTGAGCTCTCCGGATCCCCTTGAGGAGCTCTAATGCCAGCACAACCAGCTGGCAGAGGCCTCACTTCTAGTAGGAAGAAGTGCAAGAAGGCCTTTCTTCGTGTCCTACAAGTCAACACCCAGACATCAGGGCAGCACCACGATACTGCTCTGAACCTTGCCTGGGACAAGAAAGTGGACGTCATCCTTGTGCAAGAGCCGTGGGTTATGCGCAAAGGCGTCCGCAGACTGACCTAAAATCACCCCGGCTTTGAGGCATTCTCTCCAGTGGAGGACTGGGCTACCATCCCGCGAGTGCTCGTCTACACTCGCAAGTCCCTCTCGGCCGCTCAGTTCCGCCCTTTCTCGTCTGCCGAGGCCTGCTTTGTGCAGGTAGAAGGGGTTTCATTTGCCAACATTTACCGCTCACCGTCGGGTGGTGATGAGGTGCTAACAGAGTTGGAAGACTGGGAGCCCCCAGCAAGGTGCGTCGTGGCTGGGGACTTCAACGCTGCACACTGGACCTGGCAGCCAGGGCGGAGCAACTCCCCTGCTGGCAGACGGGTGGCCCGTTGGGCTGACCGTCACAGCCTGGAGCAGCACATCGTCGGAGAACCCACACATGAGAGAGGGAACACACTCGACTTGTTCTTCTCCAATGTCTCAGGCTCCTCAGCTTGGGTTGATCACTCACTGTATACAGGCTCGGATCATTACTCCATCATGGCAACCGTTCCCCTCGGCCTCAGGGCTCCCAAGCTGGCGGCAAAGAGGGTGCTGCGCCTTGATCGGCTTCCCTTCTTTGTAGGGACAGTCGCAGAAAGCATTGAGCTTGCTCACAGCACCATCTCCTCTAGGGACGACATCGAGCCCTTCACGGAGTCGCTGCTGCATATCCTTGGCCTGGCTTTCAAGGCTGCAGCCGTCCCCTCCTTTGGAAAGGGCAAAGAGGCTTCCTGATGGACGGAGGAGTGTGCGGAGGCTCAGAAGCGGCTTGCTGCTGAGCGAGACTCCCTCGACCCTGACACCCTCCAGCAGCGCAGGGAGGCGTACCGCGGCATCATACGTCGTGCAAAGGCTGCCTACTGGGCAGAGATGATAAGCGGTGCAGAGTCTGATGCTGACATCTTTGGAATCACAGGCTGGCACAAGCTGACAGACAGGTTTCGCTCTCCCCCAATACAGCACGAAGGCCAGCTCTTCACAGACACTTCGGAGAAGATCTCTCTGCTCCGTGAGAAAGTCTTAGCCACCCGCGCAGCAGGTGACGACATCGCTGACCCATGGAAAGCCCTCCCCGACCCCCCGGCCCAAACTCTCCCCTGGCGGACAGAGGTGACTCTGGACGAGGCAGAGGAGGCTTGCGTTGGAGCTAAGAAGTCCACGCCTGGTCAAGACCGTTTGGACACAGCTACTCTGCGTCATATCTGGCCTAGCATTGGCCCCCGTGTCAGGACCCTGTACGAGGCTTGTTTGATTTACGGCTACCACCCTCAGGCTTTCCGGCGAGCAGAAATCGTCATGCTGCCCAAGGTGGGGAAGACAGATTTTACTTCTGTGAAATCCTGGCGCCCCATCTCTCTGCTCTCTTGCATGGGCAAAGGGCTGGAGCGGCTGATCGCCCGACGCATCTCCACCACTGCCATCAACGAAGGGGTGCTCAGCCCGCAGCAGTTTGGAGCCCTCCCCAAGCGCTCGTCTACTGACCTCACGGCTGCCGTGGTTCACGATGTGGAACACGCCTTTGCCAGAGGTCAGGTAGCCTCCATGCTAACTCTGGATGTTGCAGGAGCTTTCAACACCATCCTGCGAGGCCGGCTGGTCAAACGCCTTAGGGAACAGGGCTGGAACTCAGCGTTCGTCCGCTGGGTGGACTCCTTCATGCTAGACAGGTCGGCTTCTGTGCGCATGGAGGGTGTCACGGCCCCCTCCCTCCCTCTCTCGTGCGGTGTGCCTCAGGGCTCGCCAATCTCTCCCATTCTCTTCATGCTGTTCATCGCGCCATGTTTCAAGATGGGGGACGTGAGGGCACGCTTTGGTTATGCTGACGACATTAACCTGACAGAAGTAGGACAGGACCACCGCCAGACAAGCAGCCGTCTTTCCACGCTCGTCCGGGAACTCCTCGACTGGGGCCAAGACAACGCCATCACCTTTGAGCCGGAGAAGAGCGAGCTTCTGCACTTCTATCGCAAGGGCGACCCGCCAGAGGACATCGTGTGCTCCGGTGACTTCATTGTCGAGCCGTCACAGAAGCCAGTCCGTTGGCTCGGGGTGTTCTTTGACTCCAAGCTCACCTTTCGTCACTACGTCGAGCACTGGAGTGCCCGGGCTTACAAAGTGGCGAACCACCTCCGCTCTCTCAACAAGGTGCTGAAGGGAGCTCCTCCTCACGCAGTGGCAAAGGCTGCCGCTGCCTGCGTTCCTCCTGTTGCTCTCTTTGGCAGCGAGGCTTGGTGGCCTGGGCTCACCCGTGAGTCAGAGAGGTTTGCCGGCAAAGTGGTGTCAACCAGGCAGGGCTACCATGTTGAGAAGATCGACAAAGCCTTGAGACAGGCCTGCCGGGCAGCTCTTCCAGTCTGGAAGACCACCCCCATCCCCATTCTGCACCGTGAGGCCAACTTGCCTCCTGCTGAAGTACTGTTAGAGCAAGCTCGGCTGCGCTTCTCTGCTAGGCTCCGAGCTTTGGACCACAGCCACCCTCTTGTCGACAGGGCATTTGAGCCCCCTCCAATCCCCCAGCCAGTGCGCAAGCCTGGCCGCGGCCGGCCCCCTTGCCCCAAGCCTCTGAGACTTTCACGTCTTCAGTCTGCTGCCCTGCTCACGAGACCTTGCCCACGGCCGGCCCTTCTGGACCGCGTCCCGCCTCACAAGATCTCGCCAGTGTCACGCAAAGGAGAGGGCCTCAAGGCTCACAGGGCTCTCATGTCCGGCCTCTCGCCTGACGATATTATCCTCTACTCGGACGGGTCCATGGATAAGTCAACAGCCTGGGGCTTTGCGGCCTTTTGCGATGGTCGCAAGGTGCATTCTGCCAACGGCTATGTGCCTGATGGACAGGTCTTTGATGCTGAAGCAGCTGGAGCTGCAGAAGCTGCTCGGTTTGCTGCAGATAACCTGTCTGTCATTGGCGACAGAGGAAGGGTTATCTTTTGTCTGGACAATACGGCTGTCCTTCAACAGCTGCTTGGCCGGGCCTCTGACAATTCACAGGCTCGCTTTCTGGAATTCCGGCACCACGTGGAGCGCATAGGGCGCCACAGGGTGTCTCTGCATTGGTCCCCAGGCCACGTCGGCATCGCGGGCAATGAAGAGGCAGACAGGCTTGCTGGCCTCCTGTCACAGCACCCGCAGCCTCCTCTCTCTGAGCCCTGGCTCCCAACGCTGACCACTGTCCGCAGGGAAGCCAGAGCCCAGGCCAAGGCCCTTTTCACGGACTGGTGGGCGCAACACCAGCCGGACTCTTACAAGGGACTGGGACTCAAGGTGGGCAGAAGGCCAGACGAGCTCTGGCTGCCCAGAAGGACTTTGCACCGGCTGCTATCTGAGCGGTCAGGGCACGGGAACTTTGCCGCATACCACATCCGCTTTGGCCATGTGCCAGGGTCGATCAAAGTGTGTGCATGCGGAGAGATAGTTGAGCAAGGGCACTGGCGCGTGTGCCCTTACACACAAGCCAAGGTGGAACGGAGTGGGTTGAAGCCTGGCGAGGATATGGATGCTCTCCTGGGGCCGGAAGGTGGCACCAGATTCAAGAGCTTCTGGCATGGTTTGGCGGCGAGACGGCAGGAGGAGGGGTAGCCTGCGTGCTGTAGTGCCTCAGGATTGATGGCGACGGGCATGCCCGTTGCCTCCGGCTTCTTGTTTCTCAGTTAAGTTTGTTTGTTTGTTTTATTTCCTTTGTCAGCAGGAACGCCGGCTCTCGCGCCGTGCCGTCTACAAGGATCGATTATCGGTCGTAGGTAGGCGGGGCTTCGCCCCGCATAGCCACCAGACGTAAATATATCATCATCATTCTCTTCTTTCTTTCTTTTCCTTTTCTTTCTTTAGCTAGTTTATTCTATCCAGAATATACCATAAGGTTGATGCTTGTATCACTCTCTGGTGTTCTTCTCCATCACAATAAACTAGCTCACCTCTTCTTTACAGTCTAGAAAGACTTTAACTTTCCTGGAACCCTCAGAACTCAGTTTACAGATTCGGAACCCTACCTTACATTATGCAGATTCGGAAACCTGCCTTAGCGGCCACCACACACACAGATTCGGAAACCACACTCCTACACACCTCTACCCTCACAAGATTCGGAACCAGCTCCCATTGTTGTCTGCAGCATTTCTACGTTACCGTCAAGTGATACCTTTCCTACCCATTTTCTGCCCCATTTCCCCGCTCAGACATCATGGCAGCTTCGACTTCGCAGGATCCCGCTATGCCAGGCGAGTATCCCTCTTACATGTACTATGAAGATGAACAGACCCGTGACGAGACAGAGGTCTACCAGAAAGCCCACGACTCGCACCGACATGTCGTTCAGGATAAGTCCTCCCCCATTCCAAAGGACGAATCCGCAGAAGTTTAGGAAGCCCTGGATTACCAGTATTTTCTCGCCCATGTTGCTCCTGAAGATTACCAGAAAGGACAAGCTATTCTCGACAAGGTTCAGCTTCAGGATGAAGTCTTTACTCGCCTCAAGCGCCGACACACTCTCTACCTAGATGAGAACGGGAACCTCGTCCTCCCTTTCCGTCCTCGCACCAACAAAGGCGCTGCCGCTTTTCCCGACCAGAAGGGCTCATCTATTACCCGTGAGCAGTTCTTGAAATTTGCCCAAGAACACCCTGATGCCATGTTTGAGGAATTTCGCACCCGAGAGCTTTCTATTGCTGCTGCCCATGCAGTCCTCTGGGATGTCAACACTCTCCTCACCCAAGCTACGGAGAACGCTGACACCTTCGTCACCTGGGTCCACAAGCTCGGCAAAGATGCAGAAGACCTCACCAAACAGCTCGCCGAACAGTCTGCCAAAGTTGAAGAGCTACAACACCTTGAAGAGGCCTTCGACGCCCTCACTGACAAAAAACGCGACTTGGAAGAAGACGTCCTTCGCCTGACCCGTCAACAAACTATCGCCAACACCGAGGCTGCTCCTGGCCTTCCCAAAGAAGTCCAGCAGTCACCTTCCTCTTCTGTCTCCTCGTCCAGCCTGCCCGGTCCCCGAGTGACGTTCGACATTCCTGCTCCCAAGTTCGCTACTGACCCAAAGCCTTTGCCGGCTCCTGTTCCCAAGCGAAGTGCTAAAGCAGCTGACCCTCCTACATTCACCAACGACCGACCGACCGCCGACAAGCCTGAAGTCAAGTTCAAGCAGTGGTACCTGCTTCTCAAGGCCAAGCTTGCTAAGAACGCAGACCACTTTGACAGTGAGGAAGACAAGATTGCCTACATCCTCAGCCGTATGAGTGGCTCTGCCTCCGAGGCCCTCATCTCTTTCGTTTATGCTGATCCAGGCTGCGAGGCTATGTTGCGCACTTGCGATGCTGTCCTGAATCATCTCTACTCGCAATACCACGACCCGAACGAGTACGAGACAGCACGCGTCAAGTATCGCGATCTCACCATGGCTAACTCAGAGACCTTTGCTGAGTTCAAGATACAGTTTGCTAGGTGGGCCAGCCAGGCTCGCATCAGCCCCAATGACTTCAAGCGCGACATGCACGACAAGCTCCCAGGTCGCTTGAACGTCAACTTGGTTCGAGAAGTCAATGATACAACTACCAGTTTTGAACAGTACTGCGACATGGCCCAGAAGTTCGACTACCAGCAACAGAAGAACTTCATCAGCACCCGCAATGAGCGCGAGAAACGAGCTCCTGTCACCTCGTCCATCGCTCCTCGTCGTCCTTTCTCGTCCTCCCGACCGGCTCGCTCGTTCCCGCCTCGAACAGCCCTTGGTGCCACTCCCTGGTCCACCCCTACGATTAGTGGTGGTGAGCACCACGGCATTCGCACCTACGGCAATGCTCGTGACGGACACACTCTCTTTGCGCGCCCGAACACTGAACAGTTGAAGCTGCTCGCTGCCAAAGGTCAGTGCTTCATCTGCCATGAGAAGCAGCACATGTCCCGCGACTGCCCTTACAAGGCCGAGTACGATTCCTTGCGCAACTCTCGTCTTCAGGCCACTGTGGCCAGAATGACCCATGATGAACCTGCCGAGGAGGAGTTAAAAGATGCAGCTCAGGACAACTAGTCTCCTCTCCTGAGCTACCTGTGGTATCGGCTTTAGGTATTGATGAGTGTGGAAAGCTTCCATTCGACCTTCTCAGGGGCCTACTTGGCGGAAAGCCCCTTCTGATAGATTGCACGATAGTTAACAATGGACTTTCTTTAACCGTACAAGCCTTAGCTGATACAGGAGCAGATGCATACCTCCTCATCAGTTCTTCTTTGCCGCGAAAGTGATCAAGTACCTGAACCCAGAAGTGATTACTGGATTTGAGCCTGCCCGTGTTGCTGGATATGATGGACGAGCCACTCAGACAATCAACAAGGCTCTGAGACTCAATGTTCGCATCCAAGGCCGCACCGTCCGCAGTGCTCCTCTCCTGGTGCTTGACATGAAGAACGACATCATTATCGGCAAGAAGTACCTTGAGCATCACGACGCTCTGGTTGACTCGCGACGACGACGGCTGCTGTTCCCTTCTGACTGGGTACCCGAGTATCACACTCGCGATATACCCATGGACGAAGCAGGCAACCTGTTCAGCAGTCCAGATTTCCAGAAAGACGTACGACGACGCGATGCCGCCATGGAACGGCAGGACAAGACTCGACAAGCACACCGAGCCAAGCTAGCCGCTATCCAGCAGCGCATCACCCAGCTCGAACGACCAGCCCCTTCTCCAACAAGCACTGGCATTGCGAGGCCTATCACCATCCTGCCACGACCATCTCAGCGCCCGTCTGGCACCGACACTCGACCCGAGCATGCTCAGATGAACCGAGCCTTGCACAGCATTGAAGAAGCCAACGAATCGCCTGTTCAAGTGAGCACGATTGGCGCAGCTGGATTTCTGAAGGAGATTCAGCAGCGGGACACTCAACTGTGTGGCGTGACCTCCATCTGCGAGCTTGACAAGTACATTGAGACCAAGAAGGACTCCGCTCTCTCCCTTGACGAGAAGGAACTCAAGGAAGCTGCGTTGAAGGTTGTACCGCCACAGCATCACGAGTACCTCGACGTCTTCAGCAAAGCCGCCTCTGACGCTCTACCGCCACACCGACCTGGTGTTGACCACCATCTTGTGATTGACGGGGACCCCGAATCCCTCGGATACAGCCTATTGTACAAGATATCTCTGGAAGAAGCTGAGACGTGCCGCAAGTACATCTATGAGAATCTCGCCAAGGATTTCATTGAGCCTACTACTGCACCGTGGGCTGCTCCTGTCCTGTTTGCTTGTAAAGGCGACGGCTCCCTCCGTCTCTGTGTCGACTACCGCAAGCTAAACTCCATGACACAGAAAGACCGCTACCCATTGCCGCTGATCGACGAGACAATGACACGCCTCTCTCAAGCAAAAGTCTTCACCAAGATCGACATCCGACAAGCATTCCACCGCATTCGTATGGCTGAAGGCGACGAGAAGCTCACAGCCTTCCGCACGAGATATGGCGCATACCAGTTCAAGGTTCTCCCCTTCGGTTTGACTAATGGCCCCTCCACCTTTCAGCGCTTCATAAACGACACTCTCCGTGGGTACTTGGATGTCTTCTGCACGGCATACATTGATGACATCCTGATCTACTCTGACAACAGGGAAGAACACGAGGAACACGTCAACAAGGTGCTTGCCCGACTTCGCGAAGCTGGCTTGCAGGCTGACTTGAAGAAGTGCGAGTTCTACGTCACCAAGACCAAGTTCCTAGGTTTCATCGTCAGCACTGAAGGTATTGAGGTGGATCCCGTCAAAGCTGAGATTGTCCAGTGGTGGGAGCCTTCAGTTGAAAATGGCAAAGCTAAGCTTCGTGGCGTGCGCTCTTTCCTTGGGTTCTGCAACTTCTATCGGCGCTTCATCAAGGATTACGGCCGCATTGCAAAACCCCTCAATGGTTTGACTCACACTGGTTCGACTCTCGAATGGACACCCGAATGTCAAGCGGCATTCGACAACCTGAAGAAGGCTCTCACCAGTTCTCCTGTTCTCCGGCACTTCTCCTTCTACGATGAGACTCTCATGGAGACTGATGCCTCTGACGGAGTGGCTGCAGGTGTACTGTCGCAGCGTTCTAGTCCCGACGAACCATGGCATCCGGTTGCTTTCTTTTCTGAGACCCTACAGGGCGCAGAACTGAACTACGGCATTCACGACAAGGAACTCCTCGCCGTCATCAAGGGTCTCCAGAACTGGCGCACGGAACTGATTGGTTTGCAGAAGCAACGGCCCTTCACCATCCTCACCGATCATGCTGCGCTTGAGTACTTCTCCACCAAGAAGGTACTCAACTTGCGACAGGCAAATTGGGCCGAGCTGATCTCGCACTACAAATTCGTCATCACCTACCGGCCTGGCTCTAAGAACACCATTGCGGATATACTCTCTCGGCCAAGCGATGACTTGAAGTCTCAGAAGGAGAAACGGGATGAGCAGCGCACCATGGCCCTGTTTAAGCCTGTGGTTTCTGCTGCTGATGACCCTGCGGCTGTTGCAGCTCTGGACAAGCTACCGCTCCCCGAACTGTCAGGTGTTCTATTGACAGATGCAGTCCTCCTGGCTAACCGAACTGATACCTCGTTGGATGGATACCGCGCACAAGCCGCCAAAGACAATGATGACGACTTTGCGATCCAGGATGGCTTACTCCTCCGACAAGGCAAGCTCGTGGTGTCAGATGCTGAACATCTCCGCACAAAGATCATTGAGGAAATCCATGCTCGCCTCACTACGGCTCACCCTGGCAGAGGCAAGACCCGACAGCTGGTTGGATCACGGTACTGGTGGCCTGGCTTGCATAGCGACGTTGAACGCTATGTTGCCAACTGCCCATGCCGTGCCGCGAAAGCACCCCGCGACAAGACGCCTGGAAAGCTCACCCCGCTGCCAGTCCCTGACTACCCTTGGCAGCACCTCGTCATTGATTTCAAGAGCTTCCCTCCCAACAAGGACGGCTACAATATGACCTTCTGTGTTATCGACCGATTGACGAAGCTCTCATGGACAACGCCGTGCAAGGACACTGTCACAGCGAAGGAAGCAGCTGAGATGTTCTACCGTGGCCCATATAGAACATATGGGTGGCCGGAGACCATCATCAGCGACCAAGGCCCTCAGTTCATCGCTAACTTTACGGATGAACTCTCCAAGATTCATGGTGTCAAACTGGACTTCTCCTCCGCTAGCCACCATCAAACGGTTGGTCAGGTTGAAGTCATGCACCAGTGGATGGATCAGCGGTTACGCCCGTTCATCAGTGAGTTTCAGGATGATTGGTCCCGCGCCCTCCCAGCACTTGATGCAGTACAGGCCTCGCTACCTCACGAGTCCCTTGGAGGTCTGTCGCCACATGAGGTTCTGACTGGCAGGCCTATGCGTATGGTGTTCGACTGGGAGGCACGTACAAAGAAGGTGTCTTCTCTTCCCATCAAGGAACGCCTTGACCGAACAGAGGCTCAGGCGTTTGCACAACGGGTTCGCGAGTACGTTGACGTGGCAAGACAGCAGATTCGAGCTGCGCAAGACCGCATGACCGCACAAGCCAACAAGCACCGTCGAGATCCTGACTTCAGTGTTGGCGACCTTGTCTACATCCTACGAAAGAAGGGTGACCAGACTCACCGGCCAAGCGACAAGCTCGACTACCCTATGACACGGAAGCCTTACAAGATCATCGACGTCCGACCTGACAATTCTAACACGTTCCGCATTGACCTCCCTGCCTCGTGGCATGGCTCTCGCTGGTTTCACGCTGACAGACTACGGAAGTACCCAAATAACCCTATTCCAGGTCAAGACTACGAGCGACCGGCTGGCGAGGTGGTTGATGATGATGATGATATATTTACGTCTAATGGCTATGCGGGGGGCGGAGCCCCCGCCTACCTACGACCGATAATCGATCCTTGAAGACGGCACAGCGCGAGAAGCTGGCGTTCCTGCTGACATAGGAAAGAAAAACAAAAATGGGGACGGAACATGCGTCGAGCCCGGCCCTGATTCCAGCCAGACAAGGGCCGGCAGGGAAACCACGAGGGGAGAAACCTGCCGGAGCCGGGAGAAAGAAATCCTGCTGGGAAAAGACAAAAACCTATAACCGGCCACCATAACCAGCTACTTCCGACCCTTCCCCTTCTTCCTACCCTTCCGAGACGACGACGACTCTGCATTGATGTCATCAACGCCATAGTACGCCGCCGCCTCGTCAGGGTCACACCCGAAATCCACCATGGCCTGAACCATCAACCGCGGTGTATCGTATGGACCGGTGAAGTTCTCACCGAATTCCAACAAAGTCCGATATGGCAGCCTAGGATCACGCTGAGGTGTCCGAGGCTGCAGTGGTGACCGTTGCCTGTATTCGACGGTCTGGCTTTGAGAGGGAGGGCTGCGCTCGGGGTTCCTGCCCGCCAGGGCAGGAGTGGCACTGGGCACCGTAGCAGGCGCCTTACCCTTCTCCTTGAGGGCTGGGGCGGGCGCCAGAGGGGCCCGTGAGGGCCCCGGTGCCTCCTCCATGTCCACATCCCGAACAGGTGTGGAGGGAGCGATAAGCGGTGAAGCGAAGCCGACGGTGGTGGGCTTCTTGGGCTGTGTGGTCGTTGCGACAGCTCCTCCTCCGCTATGGGGAGCTGAAGCACTGTTGTCAGTGGGGGAGGCGACAGCAGCCGGTGCTAGAACTGCCGCCTCCTTCTTCTGAGCCAGCAACGCTGCTCGGAATGCTGCCTTCCCAGCGTTGCGAAGGCCCTGAAGCTCGTGATGAGGAAGCCGGCGAATGGCTCCCTTCTTTACCTTGGGAAAGCAAGGACACTCAGAGTGGCCCGGCTTATGAGGCCCCAGACAGTTGGGGCATTGCGGAAGGCTGCGGCATTCCTCCCCGTGGGAGGCCTTGCGAACACCGCATGTTCCGCAGATAGCAGCACAGCTGCACTTATCTGTGTGATGGTGCCCAAAGCACCGGGTGCAAGTGAACACTCGAGGGGAGTGTTCAATCAGCCTGGCTGGTTCCGAGCCAAGGACACGGAACGGGGCAACTTTTCTTGGGAGTACAACGGTGTACTCCCCGGCCTTCTTACCAGTGATGACACGAGCATCAAGGCCCGTGAGAGCCTTGATCTCATTTGCCATCAATGGAAAAGAGGCACGCTCTCCATTGTGTGCCTGCACGGTTGCAGGCACTTGTGTTAGTTTGTAGGTGACCGAGGCCACCTCTGGCTCAACATGAAGGTTTGCACCTTCATGGATGTAAGTGCGCGCCCGAGCGACAATGTCGGCTCGGTAGCCAGGTTTTGAGGCTTCAATGCAGAAGCCTGAGCGGATGGGGTACACCTTACGGATGTGTGCCCTGGGGATGCCCGTCTCTTCGACAAGCAAGGTGGTGATAGCTGCGGGAGTCGCGGCCCGCAGTGTGGAGTTGGAGGCCAACCTAATGAAAGAGCGATCTCCACTAGGTTGGGGTGAGGGAGGCGTCGCCAGGAAGGCTGACGACTTTGTCGGGTAGGTGGCATGGCCACGGCGTGCAATGGAGGCCCAGGTGGGCGAGGTTTGTGTGGGGACTGCAGCAGGAGCTGCAGGGGGGCGGCTGGGCTCTTGGCGAGCGGGGTCAGAAGACTTGGCGGTTTTGGGGGTCAAAGAGACTCCCCCCTCCAGTTGTGAGAGAAGAAAACCTTGAAGCGACGCTCCAAGATCCCTTCTCACACTCTGGAGGGTAACGGTGGTAAATGACTCTAAGGTAGAGTCAATGGCATTCAGGAATGCCGTTGTTGCTTCCAGGCGTGCCTGGACGGTGGCGATGCGTTGCTCGCCAGACTGTCGCAATGAGTTCAAGAACTCATTCTTGTTGATGAGGGGCGGCGGAGCCGCCATGGTTGAGGAAGGGGCACGGCCCGGACGAAGCTCAAAAAGATGAGCAAAAAGCCGTGATGTTGTAAAGTGCAGCGGTGAAATGGACCCACTTTTCCGGAAAGAAAAAGTGAAAGGAGGGAAGTCCGTGCTGGCGAGGTGGTTGATGACGCACTGAGTGAAGAAGAGTTTGAGGTTGAAGACATCTTGGCTTCACGGTTGCGGTACGGCAAGCTGTACTACAGGGTGCAGTGGAAAGGATGGGACCCTGACGAGCAGTGGTATCTGGCTAGCAACTTCAAGAACGCACCTCTGAAGTTGAAGGCATATCACGACGCCCATCCTGAGGAACCTGGTCCTCCTCAGCGACTTGATGCCTGGTTGGCCGCTGCTGTGAATGACGAACTCGACGAGCCTCACCCCGACGATGACAAACCAGTGCACGTTGGACTGAGGAACCGAATCCGACGACGGTTTCACGGCAGGACTTGAGCAAAGACTCGGGACGAGTCTTTCCGCAGGGGGGGGATTGTGACGGGACAAGCGCACGGACCCATTCGTTTACCGTGTTGTCCCGTCCACGTCTTAGGATGCGGTCGCGAGTACGTATCGCCATGGCAGGTGCCGGAAGCTAGTAGAATGTGTTGGAAGGTTGTGGAAGGCTCCGGAAGGTACCGGACAGTTGTGGAAGCCGGCAGAAGCCGCTGGAAGCCGCTGGGACGTCGCGGAACGTCGTGGAATCCGGCCGCTGCTTACAAATGCTGACCAATGCTTACCAAGCTGACAAATGCCGATGGAATCGGGTGGAAGCAGGCGGAACCGGCTGGGCGTTTCTGGGATACTCTGGCGTTCTCACCTTGTGTATTTAACCGGCGGTTCTCTCCCGCTCTTCTCTTCTTTCTTTCTTTTCCTTTTCTTTCTTTAGCTAGTTTATTCTATCCAGAATATACCATAAGGTTGATGTTTGTATCACTCTCTGGTGTTCTTCTCCATCACATCTCGACTGGGGCCAAGACAACGCCATCACCTTTGAGCCAGAGAAGAGCGAGCTCCTGCACTTCTATCGCAAGGGCGACCCGCCAGAGGACATCGTGTGCTCCGGTGACTTCATTGTCGAGCCGTCACAGAAGCCAGTCCGTTGGCTCGGGGTGTTCTTTGACTCCAAGCTCACCTTTCGTCACTACGTCGAGCACTGGAGTGCCCGGGCTTACAAAGTGGCGAACCACCTCCGCTCTCTCAACAAGGTGTTGAAGGGAGCTCCTCCTCACGCAGTGGCGAAGGCTGCTGCTGCCTGCGTCCCTTCTGTTGCTCTCTTTGGCAGCGAGGCCTGGTGGCCAGGGCTCACTCGCGAGTCAGAGAGGTTTGCCGGCAAAGTAGTGTCAACCAGGCAGGGCTACCATGTCGAGAAAATCGACAAAGCCATCAGGCAGGCCTGCCGGGCAGCTCTTCCAGTCTGGAAGACCACCCCCATCCCCATCCTGCACCGTGAGGCCAACCTGCCTCCTGCTGAAGTACTGTTGGAGCAAGCTCGGCTGCGCTTCTCTGCTAGGCTCCGAGCTCTGGACCACAGTCATCCTCTTGTCGACAGGGCGTTTGGGCCCCCTCCAATCCCCCAGCCAGTGCGCAAGCCTGGCCGCGGCCGGCCCCCTTGCCCCAAGCCTCTGAGACTTTCACGTCTTCAGTCTGCTGCCCTGCTCACGAGACCTTGCCCACGGCCGGCCCTTCTGGACCGCGTCCCGCCTCACAAGATCTCGCCAGTGTCACGCAAAGGAGAGGGCCTCAAGGCTCACAGGGCTCTCATGTCCGGCCTCTCGCCTGACGATATTATCCTCTACTCGGACGGGTCCATGGATAAGTCAACAGCCTGGGGCTTTGCGGCCTTTTGCGATGGTCGCAAGGTGCATTCTGCCAACGGCTATGTGCCTGATGGACAGGTCTTTGATGCTGAAGCAGCTGGAGCTGCAGAAGCTGCTCGGTTTGCTGCAGATAACCTGTCTGTCATTGGCGACAGAGGAAGGGTTATCTTTTGTCTGGACAATACGGCTGTCCTTCAACAGCTGCTTGGCCGGGCCTCTGACAATTCACAGGCTCGCTTTCTGGAATTCCGGCACCACGTGGAGCGCATAGGGCGCCACAGGGTGTCTCTGCATTGGTCCCCAGGCCACGTCGGCATCGCGGGCAATGAAGAGGCAGACAGGCTTGCTGGCCTCCTGTCACAGCACCCGCAGCCTCCTCTCTCTGAGCCCTGGCTCCCAACGCTGACCACTGTCCGCAGGGAAGCCAGAGCCCAGGCCAAGGCCCTTTTCACGGACTGGTGGGCGCAACACCAGCCGGACTCTTACAAGGGACTGGGACTCAAGGTGGGCAGAAGGCCAGACGAGCTCTGGCTGCCCAGAAGGACTTTGCACCGGCTGCTATCTGAGCGGTCAGGGCACGGGAACTTTGCCGCATACCACATCCGCTTTGGCCATGTGCCAGGGTCGATCAAAGTGTGTGCATGCGGAGAGATAGTTGAGCAAGGGCACTGGCGCGTGTGCCCTTACACACAAGCCAAGGTGGAACGGAGTGGGTTGAAGCCTGGCGAGGATATGGATGCTCTCCTGGGGCCGGAAGGTGGCACCAGATTCAAGAGCTTCTGGCATGGTTTGGCGGCGAGACGGCAGGAGGAGGGGTAGCCTGCGTGCTGTAGTGCCTCAGGATTGATGGCGACGGGCATGCCCGTTGCCTCCGGCTTCTTGTTTCTCAGTTAAGTTTGTTTGTTTGTTTTATTTCCTTTGTCAGCAGGAACGCCGGCTTTCGCGCCGTGCCGTCTACAAGGATCGATTATCGGTCGTAGGTAGGCGGGGCTTCGCCCCGCATAGCCACCAGACGTTAATATATCATCATCATCATCATCACGACTTTTTGCTCATCTTTTTGAGCTTTGTCCGATTTCGTGATCTTTTCACAGCCATGGCGGCTCCGCCGCCCCCCTCCAACGGAAATGAGTTTTTGAGCTCATTGCGGCAGTCCGGCGAGCAACGCATCGCCACCGTTCAGGCACGCCTGGAAGCAACCACGGCATTTCTGAATGCCATTGACTCTACCTTGGAGTCTTTTACCACCGTCACCCTCGAAAGTGTTGGAAGGGATCTTGGAGCGTCCCTCCAAGGTTTTCTTCTTTCACAACTGGAGGGGGGGATCTCTTTGACCCCCAAAACCGCCAAGTCTTTTGACCCCGCTCGCCAAGAGCCCAGCCGCCCCCCTGCAGCTTCTGTTGCAATCTCCACACACACCTCGCCCACCTGGGCCTCCTTTGCACGCCGTGGCCATGCCACCCACCCGACAAAGCCGTCAGCCTTCCTGGCGACGCTACCCTCACCCCAGCCTAAGGGAGATTGCTCTTTTATTAGGTTAGCCTCCAACTCTACACTGCGGGCCGCGACCCCCGCAGCCATGACCACTTTGCTTGTCGAGGAGACAGGCATCCCCAGGGCACACATCCGTAAAGTGTACCCCATCCGCTCGGGCTTCTGTATTGAAGCCTCCAGGCCTGAGTTCCGTGCTGGCATTCTTCCCCGCGCGCGAACTTTCGTCCACGAAGGTGCAAACCTTCTTGTTGAGCCTGAGGTGGTCTCGGTCACCTACAAGCTTACACATGTGCCTGCAAGTGTGCAGGCACACAACGGTGAACGTCCTTCTTTGCCCTTGATGGCAAATGAGATCAAGGCCCTCATGGGTCTTGATGCTCGTGTCATTGCTGGCAAGAAGGCAGGGGAGTACACTGTCGTTCTCCCAAGGAAAGTTGCTCCGTTCCGTGTCCTTGGCTCGGAACCTGTCAGGCTCATTGAACACTCCCCAGGGGTGTTCACCTGCAACTGGTGCTTTGGGCACCATCATACTGACAAGTGCAGCTGTGCTGCTATTTGCGAGACATGCGGTGTTCGCAAGGCCTCTCACGGGGAGGAATGCCGCAAGATCCTGCAATGCCCCAACTGTCTGGGGCCTCATAAGAGAGGGCACTCTGGGTGCCCTTGCTTCCCCAAGGTGAAGAAGGGAGCCATTCGCCGGCTTCCTTACAAGGAGCTTCCGAGCCGTTGTTGATGATGATGATATATTTACGTGCGATGATAACTGGGGGGCGGAGCCCCCCGTATCTACGACTGTTAATCGATCCTTATGCACGGCACGGCGCGAGAAGCCGGCGTTCCTGCTGACAAAGGAGATCCTCCGCTACCTCAAAATCACCTACAACCGGCCCTGATTCCAGCAGCGCAGCGCACCATCCGTAGGAAAACCTCCCAGAGGGCAAAACCTAGAGAAGCCTGAAAAACAACCCGCGAGAAAGAAACCAGATTACCTCCGTCCCTTTCTCCTACTTCCTCCTGATGGCGCGAGGCCGCAAGCATCAGCGGCCTCTACGGGATCCACCCCAAACCGGACCATGTTGTGAAAACCTTCCTGGGGATCCCTGCCATGACGAGGACCATTGGTGGTCTGATACCAAGCAACGTATTCCTCAATTGACCTGTACCGCAGGTTCGTATCGCGTAAAGGCGTCCGAGGCTGCAGTGGGGACCGTTGACGATATTCAACGGTCTCGCTCCGAAGAGAAGGGCTGCGCTCTGAGTCCTTGCCCGCCAGGGCAGGAGCAGCGCTGGACACCGTAGCAGGTGCCTTGCCCTTCTTCTTCTTGATCGCTGGGGCAGACGCAAGCGGCGCCTGCTCATCTTGCTCTCCCATGTCCACATCCTGAACAGGTGTGGAGGGAGCAGCCGGCGAAGCGAAGGCAACTGTTGTTGCCTTCTCGGTCGATGATTTTGCCCCAACAGCCCCCATGCCGCTAATGGGGAGGGGGAGACTACCGGCAGTGGCGGATGCAGCGTCGGGTCCTACTGCTCCATGCTTCTGAGCCAGCAGTGCTGAACGGAATTCTGCCTTCCCAGCACCACGGCGGCTCTGAAGCTCCTTGTAAGGGAGCCGGCGAATGGCTCCCTTCTTCACCTTGGGGAAGCAAGGGCACCCAGAGTGCCCTGGCTTGTGAGGCCCCAGACAGTTGGGGCATTGCGGGATCTTGCGGCATTCCTCCCCGTGAGAGGCCTTGCGAACACCGCATGTCTCGCAAATAGCAGCAGAGCTGCACTTGTCAGTGTGGTGGTGCCCAAAGCACCGGGTGCAAGTGAACACTCGAGGGGAGTGTTCAATCAGCCTGGCAGGTTCCGAGCCAAGGACACGGAACGGGGCAACTTTCCTTGGGAGAACGACAGTGTACTCCCCGGCCTTCTTCCCAGTGATGACACGAGCATCAAGGCCCGTGAGAGCCTTGATCTCATTTGCCATCAAGGGAAGAGAGGCACGCTCTCCATTGTGTGCCTGCACGGTTGCAGGCACTTGGGTTAACTTGTAGGTGACCGAGGCCACCTCTGGCTCAACATGAAGGTTTGCACCCTCATGAACATAGGTACGTGCCCGAGCGACGATGTCGGCTCGGTAGCCAGGTTTCGAGGCTTCAATACAGAAGCCCGAGCGGATGGGGTACACTTTGCGGATGTGTGCCCGGGGAATGCCTGTCTCTTCGACAAGCAAGGTGGTGATAGCTGCGGGAGTCGCGGTCCGCAGTGTGGAGTTGGAGGCCAACCTAATGAAAGAGCGATCTCCCTTAGGCTGGGGTGAGGGTGGCGTCGCCAGGAAGGCTGACGGCTTTGTCGGGTGGGCGGCATGGCCGCGGCGTGCAATGGAGGCCCAAGAAGAGGAAATGGGCAAGGTGTGAGTGGGGACTGCAGCAGAAGCTGCAGGGGGGCGGCTGGGCTCTTGGCGAGCGGGGTCAGAAGACTTGGCGGTTTTGGGGGTCAAAGAGATCCCCCCCTCCAGTTGTGAAAGAAGGAAACCTTGGAGGGACGCTCCAAGATCCCTTCCAACACTTTGGAGGGTGACGGTGGTAAAAGACTCCAAAGTAGAGTCAATGGCATTCAGGAATGCCGTCGTGACTTCCAGGCGCGCTTGGACGGTGGCGATGCGTTGCTCGCCAGACTGTCGCAATGAGTTCAAGAACTCATTCTTGTTGATGAGGGGCGGCGGAGCCGCCATGGTTGAGGAAGGGGCACGGCCCGGACGAAGCTCAAAAAGATGAGCAAAAAGCCGTGATGTTGCAAAGTGCAGCGGTGAAATGGACCCACTTTTCCAGAAAGAAAAAGTGAAAGGAGAGAAGTCCGTGCTTCAGAGCCGTTGTGGTGCTGGGAAGGCAGATTTCCGTTCAGCGCTGCTGGCTCAGAAAAATGGAGCAGTAGGACCCGTCGCTGCATCCGCCACTGCCGGTAGCCCCCCCCTCTCTCCATCAGCGGCATGGGAGCTGTTGGGGCAAAATCACCGTCTGAGGAGGCAACATCAGTTGCCTTCGCTTCGCCGGCTGCTCCTGCCACACCTGTTCAGGATGTGGACATGGAGGAGGAGGAGGCGTCGGGGCCCTCATGGGCCCCTCTGATGCCTCCTGCAGAGATTTCAAAGAAGAAGAAGGGCAAGGCACCTGCTGCGATGCCCGGCGCTGCTACTGCCATGGCGGGTAGGGACTCAGAGCGCAGCCCTCTTCTGCGGAGTGAGACTGTTGAATATAGGCACCGGTCTCCATTGCAGCCTCGGACGCCTCAACGCGATCCGAATCTGCGATACAAGCCTTTGGCGGACTTCGTTTTTCGAGGTCCGCCAACAGGGACCACCCCCGAGGCTGTCTTTGGCGAGATGGTGCAGTTTGGGATTGATGCGGTGGTGGCTGCCGGGGTGTGCAGCCTCGCACCGCCTGCAGGAGCAAGTAAAGAGAAGGAGCGTCGGTAGTTGGGTCTTTTCCTTGCAGTTTTGTTTTCCGGCTTCTCTAGGTTTTGCCCTCTGGGAGGTTTTCCTACGGATGGTGCGCTGCACTGCTGGAATCAGGGCCGGTTGTAAGTAATTTTGACTTAGTAGAGGATCTCCTTTGTCAGCAGGAACGCCGGCTTTTCGCACCGTGCCGTGCATAAGGATCGATTAACGGTCGTAGATACGGGGGCTCCGCCCCCCAGTTATCACCGCACGTAAATATATGATCATCATCATCATGGTGTTCTTCTCCATCACACGTATAGGAGATTGTTGGTTGGGGTACCGAGCCTGCAATTGAACTCATGGTTGTGACGGGACAAGCGCACGGACCCATTCGTTTACCGTGTTGTCCCGTCCACGTCTTGGGGAGCGGTCGTGTGTACGTACCGCCATGGCAGGTGCCGGAGATTGGTAGAATGTGCTGGAAGGTTGTGGAAGGTTGTGGAAGGCTCCGGAAGGTACCGGACAGTTGTGGAAGCCGCTGGAAGCCGCTGGAAGCCTGCGGAACTCCGCGGAACCTTGCGGAATCCGGCCGCTGCTTACCAATGCTGACCAATGCTTACCAAGCTGACAAATGCCGATGGAATCGGGTGGAAGCAGGCGGAACCGGCTGGGCGTTTCTGGGATACTCTGGCGTTCCCACCTTGTGTATTTAACCGGCGGTTCTCTCCCGCTCTTCTCTCCTTTCACGGACTTCCCTCCTTTCACTTTTTCTTTCCGGAAAAGTGGGTCCATTTCACCGCTGCACTTTGCAACATCACGGCTTTCTGCTCATCTTTTTGAGCTTCGTCCGGGCCGTACCCCCTTCCTCAACCATGGCGGCTCCGCCGCCCCTCATCAACAAGAATGAGTTCTTGAACTCATTGCGACAGTCTGGCGAGCAATGCATCGCCACCGTCCAGGCGCGCCTGGAAGCAACGACGGCATTCCTGAATGCCATTGACTCTACCTTAGAGTCATTTACCACCGTTACCCTCCAAAGTGTTGGAAGGGATCTTGGAGCGTCTCTCCAAGGTTTCCTTCTTTCACAACTGGAGGGGGGGATCTCTTTGACCCCCAAAACTGCCAAGTCTTCTGACCCCGCTCGCCAAGAGCCCAGCCGCCCCCCTGCAGCTTCTGCTGCAGTCCCCACTCACACCTTGCCCATTTCCTCTTCTTGGGCCTCCATTGCACGCCGCGGCCACGCCGCCCACCCGACAAAGCCGTCAGCCTTCCTGGCGACGCCACCCTCACCCCAGCCTAAGGGAGATCGCTCTTTCATTAGGTTGGCCTCCAACTCCACACTGCGGACCGCGACTCCCGCAGCCATCACCACCTTGCTTGTCGAAGAGACAGGCATCCCCAGGGCACACATCCGCAAAGTGTACCCCATCCGCTCGGGCTTCTGTATTGAAGCCTCGAAACCTGGCTACCGAGCTGACATTGTCGCTCGGGCACGTACTTACGTTCATGAAGGTGCAAACCTTCATGTTGAGCCAGAGGTGGCCTCGGTCACCTACAAGTTAACCCAAGTGCCTGCAACCGTGCAGGCACACAATGGAGAGCGTGCCTCTCTTCCACTGATGGCGAATGAGATCAAGGCTCTCACGGGTTTTGATGCTCGCGTCATCGCTGGCAAGAAGGCCGGGGAGTACACCGTTGTACTCCCAAGGAAAGTTGCCCCATTCCGTGTCCTTGGCTCGGAACCCGCTAGGCTGATTGAACACTCCCCACGAGTGTTCACTTGCACCCGGTGCTTTGGGCACCACCACACTGACAAGTGCAGCTCTGCTGCTATTTGCGAGACATGCGGTGTTCGCAAGGCCTCTCACGGGGAGGAATGCCGCAAAGTCCCGCAATGCCCCAACTGTCTGGGGCCTCACAAGCCAGGGCACTCCGGGTGTCCTTGCTTCCCCAAGGTGAAGAAGGGAGCTGTCCGACGCCTCCCTTACAGCGAACTTCAGAACCGTCGTGGTGCTGGGAAGGCAGCTTTCCGTGCAGCATTGCTAGCTCAGAAGAATGGAGCAGTAGTTCCCGACACTGCATCCGTCACAGCTGTCAGCCCCCCTCTTCCTGTTGGCGGCACAGGAGCTGGGGCAACTACATCGGCCGAGAAGCCCACCACGGTTGGCTTCGCTTCGCCGGCGGCTCCCTCTACACCTGTTCAGGATGTAGACATGGGAGAGCAAGAGGAGCAGGCGCCGCTGGCGCCTGCACCAGCAATCAAGAAGAAGGGGAAGGGTAAGGCACCTGCTGCGGTGCCCAGCGCTGCTCCTGCCCTGGCGGGCAAGGACTCAGAGCGCAGCCCTCCTCTGCGGAGCGGGATTGTTGAGTACCGTCAACGGTCCCCGCTGCAGCCTCGGACGCCTCAACGCGATCCGAACCTGCGGTACAGGTCAATGGAGGACTACGTTGCGTGGTATCAGCGCGGCAATGGTCCTCGCACTGGCAGGACCCCCGAGACTGTGTTTCACGACATGGTGCAGTTTGGGGTTGATCCAGTAGAGGCCGCTGATGCGCTTGGCCTCGCGCCATCAGGAGGAAGTAAAGGAAAGGGACGAGGGTAATCTGGTTTCTTTCTCGCGGGTTGGTTTTCCGGCTTCACTAGGTTTTGCCCTCTGGGAGGTTTTCCTACTGATGGTGCGCTGCACTGCTGGATGATGATGATGATGATATATTTACGTGCGGTGATAACTGGGGGGGGCGGAGCCCCCCGTATCTACGACCGTTAATCGATCCTTATGCACGGCACGGCGCGAAAAGCCGGCGTTCCTGCTGACAAAGGAGATCCTCCGCTACCTCAAAATTACTTACAACCGGCCCTGATTCCAGCAGTGCAGCGCACCATCCTTAGGAAAACCTCCCAGAGGGCAAAACCTAGAGAAGCCGGAAACCAAACCGCGAGAAAGAAACCAGATTACCTCCGTCCCTTTTCCCTACTTCCTCCTGATGGCGCGAGGCCAAGCGCATCAGCGGCCTCTACGGGATCAACCCCAAACTGCACCATGTCGTGAAACACGGTCTCGGGGGTCCTGCCAGTACGAAGACCATTGCCGCGCTGATACCACGCAGTATAGTCCTCCATTGACCTGTACCGCAGGTTCGGATCGCGTTGAGGCGTCCGAGGCTGCAGTGGCGACCGTTGACGGTATTCAACAGTCTCGCTTCGTAGAGGAGGGCTGCGCTCTGAGTCCTTGCCCGCCAGGGCAGGAGCAGCGCTGGGCACCGTAGCAGGTGCCTTGCCCTTCTTCTTCTTGATCGCTGGTGCAGGCGCCAGCGGCGCCTGCTCCTCTTGCTCTCCCATGTCCACATCCTGAACAGGTGTGGAGGGAGCAGCCGGCGAAGCGAAGGCAACTGTTGTTGCCTTCTCGGACGATGAGTTTGCCCCAACAGCCCCCATGCCGCTAATGGGGAGGGGGGGGCTACCGGCAGTGACGGATGCAGCGTCGGGTCCTACTGCTCCATACTTCTGAGCCAGCAGTGCTGAACGGAATTCTGCCTTCCCAGCACCACGACGGCTCTGAAGCTCCTTGTAAGGGAGCCGGCGAATGGCTCCCTTCTTCACCTTGGGGAAGCAAGAGCACCCAGAGTGCCCTGGCTTATGAGGCCCCAGACAGTTGGGGCATTGCGGGATCTTGCGGCATTCCTCCCCGTGAGAGGCCTTGCGAACACCGCATGTCTCGCAAATAGCAGCAGAGCTGCACTTGTCAGTGTGGTGGTGCCCAAAGCACCGGGTGCAAGTGAACACTCGTGGGGAGTGCTCAATCAGCCTGGCTGGTTCCGAGCCAAGGACACGGAACGGGGCAACTTTCCTTGGGAGCACAACCGTGTACTCCCCGGCCTTCTTACCAGTGATGACACGAGCATCAAGGCCTGTGAGAGCCTTGATCTCATTTGCCATCAAGGGCAAAGAAGGGCGCTCACCGTTGTGTGCCTGCACGGTCGCAGGCACATGTGTAAGCTTGTAGGTGACCGAAGCCACCTCTGGCTCAACATGAAGGTTTGCACCTTCATGAACGTAGGTACGTGCCCGAGCGACAATGTCGGCTCGGTAGCCAGGTTTCGAAGCTTCAATACAGAAGCCCGAGCGGATGGGGTACACTTTGCGGATGTGTGCCCTGGGGATGCCTGTCTCCTCGACAAGCAAAGTGGTGATAGCTGCGGGGGTCGCGGCCCGCAGTGTAGAGTTGGAGGCCAACCTAATGAAAGAGCGATCTCCCTTAGGCTGGGGTGAGGGTGGCGTCGCCAGGAAGGCTGACGGCTTTGTCGGGTGTGTGGCATGGCCACGGCGTGCAATGGAGGCCCAGGTGGGCGAGGTGTGTGTGGAGACTGCAGCAGAAGCTGCAGGATGGTGGCTGGGCTCTTGGCGAGCGGGGTCGGAAGACTTGGCGGTTTTGGGGGTCAAAGAGATCCCCCCCTCCAGTTGTGAGAGAAGAAAACCTTGGAGGGACGCTCCAAGATCCCTTCCAACACTTTGGAGGGTGACGGTGGTAAAAGACTCCAAAGTAGAGTCAATGGCATTCAGAAATGCCGTCGTGGCTTCCAGGCGTGCCTGGACGGTGGCGATACGCTGTTCGCCAGACTGTCGCAATGAGTTCAAGAACTCATTTTTATTGAGGGGGGGCGGCGGAGCCGCCATGGTTGTGAAGGATCACGAAGCCGGACGAAGCTCAAAAAGATGAGCAAAAAGTC